>JAJEKB010021020.1:40717-113624 GCA_022393335.1 Macrotrachela quadricornifera
TTCATATTCATGTGATTTCATGGGTAAGTTATGTATTTTCAATAAACAAAACTAATATGTTCTTTTATGTTTAGATTGATCCTCATCTAACTTCAATAGTAAGTTGTATATTTTAAATATATAAAACTAATATATTCTTTCTGTATTTAGATTGATCTTCATGCGATTTCAGTAGTAAGTTATGTATTTCAAATAAACAAAACTAATATCTTTCTTTATTTTAGATTAATCCTCATCTAATTTCAATGGTTAATTATGCACTTGAAGTTTCACGATCACTATGGTCGTTCTGACACCTGGTTCTCATTTGAAACATGGTCATCATTTGGATAGGTACGTATGCTCATTATAAGACCATATAGTTTCCAGTGATTCAACAGATTCTGCAATGCAGAACCTGTTGCTGCATTCGAAGATGGTTTTTAAAAGGAAACCATCGAATTATGGTGTTTCCCGTGTGAAACGGAACCTCTTCTAAAAAGAGGCGGAGGAGTGGTTTCATCCGGTTTTTGACTGAACTGTTTTCTAGACCGAACCATTTTGTGATGAGGACGGATGTATGATTCAGTTAGTTTTTCACAAAACTAACTTTGAGTCAGAACCCTTCTGAGGGGTTCTGAATTGTACTCGCGGGCCGAACCCCTAAAAAGGTTCTACAAAACTCCTTTTTTTTCTGAGTGCACTTGCTATATTGATCTGAAACCAAAATGAATCGAGTATTGCTAATGGGAGTTTGGCTATATTTAACTTTATTTTTCACACAGTTGGGTTGCATCTCGATTTGTTTCATTTTCGACCACTGCATCAACGCATTATTTGAATAGAGCAAACTAGACATATGTTGTGATGACAAAAGCTGAATGATAGGTGAAAAATAAAAGAATTAGTCAAAGTCATTATTATAAGAGACTGTAGAATTGAATAGTTTGCCAGAACAGAATATTAGAATAATCAGAAAATAAAAGTAGAGAAAAAATAATAATAGATCAGCCTACTTGTACAATAACATGCTGTCTCCAATGAAACGATGAGACAATATCTTAAAATATTGTTCTCGGATATCAACGGGTTGTAGTATCGAAAAATGATGGAAATGAGAAAAAATGAAAGAATAAATGAATTAATATGATATTCTTACAGAAAAGTAATACAAAAATACTGTTCAGTATAATGAAACAATGAATCGATTCGTTCTTTATACACTTAACTATCAGTCATAATTCAACTTGATCCTATGCTCAATTTTCAGAATTGGACTACTCACGTGTTGTTGAAGTTGTTGATGTTGTTGATGTTGTTGTACTGTTCGTTGTTACTGTGCATATACGAAAAAGTCCAACGACTGCTGGACCAGCTATAATGACTCGAAACGTTCCCTGCACCGATGATGAATATGTTGTAGCAACCAAGATATATGTTCGACCAGCTTGAAGAGAAACTATGATTCTAAACTGACCACCGCCAGCACCATCATTATCCTGTGCGATTAAATTAACTAATGCACTTGATGGTGTGAAAGTATTGTTGTAGAAACAGCCGTAAGTATCAATTGTGCTATTACTTGTAAAAGTATATGTGCCTGTAGTAGATACTGTCACCAAAATTGCCTCATAATAGTAGGTAGCAGCTGAAGAACCAGGACGAGCAAATAAAGGACTACTGCTCGACCATGCGCCTGAATAACTCGATGTGAAGACAGGTGCAGTTGCTATATATAAAAGAGTGTTTAACAATCATGTATAATAATAGATCTTAATAATGCAATAGGTATTGTTTCTTACTATGAATGACTGCGGTGTTAAAAAATATTCGTATGAATATGTTTTACTCATAAGTTAGTTACAAATTGAAGACATTAGTAGATTATTCAAAAAATATAAATGTTTCGAGTATAAACATTACTAGCACGATGGATAAAATGGACTTGAATACTTTAGGAAAGTCGATAATAATATCGATGAACTAAGAATCCACCAAGCGATATTTTTATTTTATAAATGCAATATATTTTCAAAGATGTTCGATGAAAATTTCGATCGCTTTTTCTCTGTATAGGAGATATTTTATTGGTTTGTGTTAACGTATAAGAAAGTTCAAGGATGACTTCTCCTCAGGAATTTTTGTGTGTGTGATATACTATAAAATATCCTTTTTTTGAGTTATATTTAAAAGATAATCGTGCGAATCACGTTATTGGTTACTGTCAAGAGTAGAATAAGATATTTTTCGCGTTTGAAGCTTATCGAAATGCTTTTAGTTTTTGATTAGAAAAAAAGGCGCGATAATATCTATTTTTATCAAAAAGCAAGTCTTGAAGTGAACATTTAAAAATAATTTTGATGAAAATTTTGATTTCCATCGTTTTTGTTATTTGGTCGAAAATGATTGTTTAAGATCGATAATTGCCATTTTTGAATAAAAAAACAGGAGATATTAAGAAAAACCAAAAACTACAGAAAATCAAAACTTTCATCAAAACTAATTAAAATCTCAACATTATCTAATAATTTTCATACAATTTTAATCATGTTTTTCAATCTGTATGAAGTATTAGAAGCTCTCATATTTTATGTTTTATGATACTGAGATTTGTTTTAGTAGTAAAAGAAAATCTTCACTTAAAATAGTATTAGAATTTATTATGCTTCGGTGAGTTTTGAAATATACTAAAACGGCTAATTTGAAGTAACGAGAAATTTTTTTTTTACACTAATGTGCAGATGTAAAAGTTTTACTCGTACTTGTTGTAGTAGTGGGTGGTAATGTAACTCCATTTGCGGTACAGTTGTAATAAAGTCGAATTTCTTGTATGTCGATTGTGCTCAAATTATAACGTTGGCCAATTGTAACGTTTTGACGTGGTATAATTGTCGGGTTACCATTCATAGAAAATGCATTTGCAGGATAGTGCATTATGGATGCATAATCATATGGCGTATTTTGAGTATCAACAGATGTAGTGTTATATTTATCAAAGTTATGTACCATACCTACATGATGAACAAAAAGAGAACGATTGTTATAAGAATAAAATGTGAAATTACTTGAATCGATGTTTGCGAAATTCACCGTAATATACGAATCACGATCGGGCCGCGACTGTTCATGAAAAAAACCTAATTTTAAATAAATAAAAATCTGTATTTTGATGAGACTCAAATATCTAAAAGATTCTTTTCATATGATATATAGTTTGCCGATACAACACTAATAGAGTGAAAAATTTTAACTTTATTGACGTCGAGGTGATAAAAGAAAAGCATGTCTTCATTTAATACATTATGTTCCGTTTTTTTAAAATTCCTTCCTAGTTAAAAAATGATAAGCCAGCAGAATATCAATGTATCTCCGTATCCCTTTCCAACATACATTGCATCTTTCATAACATTGTATCTATTGAAATCATTTTTAGAGGATGTCACACGTTAGTCAGAATCAAAATTGCTAAATCGAGCTTATTGATTTGACTAGTATTGTTTGCATTAGCTAAATATATTTCAGTTAGGAAGAAACGAAGTATTACAGCTCAAATAGATGTGATATTCTAGGAGTGTACAGATTATAAATATAGGTACTGTGCTCATTTTGAAGCAGTCTGTAAAAGTTTTTTTGAGAGTTTTGTTCTATATTAAAGATAGCATCAATAACATGCTATCTTTTCACGATATTTGAAGGAGCTTATTGTGTGATATGTTTTGTTTGGCATTACAAGTCATTTCTAAAACATATTATTACGCATATAAAGCAACTTTGTCAGAAAATCGTAATGAAATAGCTCGAGGATAAACTCATTTGAGAGAATACATTCGATTACCTGAAATGATATTTTTAAAAGGTAATAAGAATGCAGTTTTTTGCAGAAAATTCTTTAAACAAGATTAAAATAATCAACTTCATCATATGATCCTAACTATGACGATAGATAATTTATTTTCAAACGTTCAATTCATGCGATATCAATATAAGTCTATGCCGAAAAATCTCTCAATGGAAAACTTTACAATATTTGAACATGCTTATCAAGAATGGTACACAATTTATTTTCTCAATCCTTATTTAATGATATTTCCTTCACCATATTCTTTTAAAGGTTTTCCAAGAGCATGTTCTTTATCGATAAATGACTGTTAGATAATTATTATATGCGTCACATAATTCGTAATGAATTGTGAATATCATTAGCAGAGTTCTTATTTGTCACTTGTGACTACTGATATAATGGCATTTTACGAATTAATTTTGTCGTTATCTTGATTTTTTGACGACCACAAAAAAAGCCTGAATTTCGAGGTTCTATTTCAAATTTTGCAAATATAAATATCACAGTCGGAATAATTTGTATGAAAAAGTTTAGACCTTTTCGTTACTTTTATGTTTAGGCATGAACATATAATAAAAAAAGGTAGACTGAAATCATGGAATAAAATTTGAAAAAAAAACAAATCTTTCGCTATTTCCATATGTATGTTCAACGGACAAAAGTTTCGACAAAAAAGATTTCTCAGTGCAATCTTTCATTTAAATAGTATAAGTAACTAGAAACGATTTAATATCTTTCTATCTTGAAGAATTTTTACCAAAATATTGTGACTTTCTAAATACATAACGACAAGAAAACCAACCATACTTACCTAATGCGTGCATGAATTCATGCATTATTGTTCCTACATAGATACATCCCGAACGTTGCAATGTAACCGTACGAGTCATAGTTATGCCTGTATTCCGTCCAACCTAATGAAACCAAAAAACAATCATTTATGACATATATACTTGAGATGATTTGAGCCCGAAGAAGACTTACATAAGATGAACAACCTTGGCCATTCACGATTACGATATAATACTCATCCGATGAAACACGTGGCCGAAATTGAACACAACGTACATTATTAATCGCTGTCGCAGTTTCCATTGTTCGCATAGCACTAAGGATTATTGCCCGTTCTGCATCAGCTAGAAAATCAACCATTAAACATTAATTTCTTTGAAGGATATGTATAAAGCTTTTATAGGATTATTCACAATAGAACGAGCAAAACAAAATCCGCTGTAGTTTTTCTACAGTGCATCCTAGCGTATTATCACAATTTGATAACGCTTACCGTATTCCGATGAGATTTCATATGGCACAATTCCACTTGGCCAGCGTGCACTAGTACCACGAATTGCTACACCACGCTAAATTTCGTTTGAAAAAGAAAAAGGACACGAATTATTAAAGATTCAACATTCATCATCAACTTACTCCATTGAAGTCAGGAAAAAGCATATCACCTTCAACTTTATCCTCTAGAAATACGAGAAGAATAGTCATTTATAATCTTTATTAGATCCAATTTGAAAATGTCTGATTTATTTTATTAGATTCATTTTCGCAACACAAAATAATGTTGATACATTATGAAATATATTATGTATAGGAAAGACTTTAATTCAGAGTTGGAAATGGGTCGAGACATTTTTTTCTGTTCTTATTAATACGTTCTTTTTGAAAGACAAAAAAGTTTTTGCAGTATTTCCTTAGCTACTCAGGACATAAATCTTGCTCCAATAGATGAAGGATTCAGTTTTTTAATTCTCTACGTACAAAATCACTTTAAAAATTATAAATTCAACATTAATTAATGTTGCATTATTAATCAGGCTATACTTCATTTTTTGTAGGCTCAAGAAATCAAACACATACGTATTGCTAGTACTCATACATGCAGATACCAATGATAAGCGTATGTTTGAGTATTTATCCTTTTGGACTCGGTTTTCGAACTTTAGCTGGTCGCTTTAGTTAGAACCTCTCTACTATCGCATAAACAACCCGAATACTTCTATATAAGCTATAATAATCTGTCTAACTGGTGTCGTCTAAATTGAAGAAAACTTCTTGATGACTCTTCCAAACTACAGAAAAATTTTACTACCAAACGTTCTATATCCAGAGTATATTTCAGTCACAGCATTTAGGACCAAAAGAGTCAGGTTCTGTTTTTATAACCCTGACGGACCATCTTCGATTTTTCGAATTGATCAATGCTTACTAACTCTATATACAACAGAAGAAACTCTACTTAAGGTACTCTCTAAAAGAAAAACGTGTAATAGTGAACCTTTTCTCGGTACCATTTTAAGAACCATTTTTTAGTTTAAGCCAGAAAGTCTAGAACTTAAAATGGTTTTAGCCAGCAATCCGGAACTAGAAAAGGTTTTAGACTGTTTGGCTAGAACCTTAAAAAAGGTTCTTAAGATGGTACCCAAATCTAAAACCCTAGAGGGTTCTAAATCGTCGCTAGAACCTTGTATGATTCTGTATTGTACGATTTTTTTTTTAGAGAGTAGTCCATCATAAACAAACAAACTAAAGCATCTAACTTTCAAAAGCTACATCAAAGATTAATTAAATATTCTAGACATTACATCAACAAAAAATTCGTCGTAACTGACTATTCACGTTTGAGGTTTCAGTTACAAGGTGAGACAGACAAGTGAAAGTTATGTATGCGGATGTAACTTACTTGATTGTTCAAATTTTGGATTTGGTGATGAAACCTAAATTTAATTTAACAAATACAAAATATATTTATCGTCCGAAATGTACAAAACATGATCAAATTATTAAAACCTAACAGAAATTGACACAATTTGAAGCGTTAACAGATCATTATTAAACTTTTTAATCAATATTTCAGCATCTAACGAGTAAATTATACATAATGTCACATCTCTAGTCATATACTCCCTACGATTCTTCACATGAATCGATCAAAATGTCATGATTGCTTCACTAGATTATGGTTCATCTTGAATCTTAATCATATAGTTCTGATCAGCATTCTTAATTTGATACAGATAAATAATTATTAAACAACCATCTAAGAACAATATTTTTTTAAAATTTTGACACTCTTTTATCTTGAAGATATGATATAGACTAATATCTGTTATTTTTTTTTGGAAGAACTACATGATGTGATTTACTAGAATCGTATTGGAATTATTGCCAGTACGATTTTTCACCAACAGATGATCTCATATGAATACATTTATTTCTAATGTTAGTACTAGTCGACAGATCCGAGAGATACTTGTACGAGAGCTACTATATCATTTTGTAGAAGAAAAAGCATCGCACAACATACGTATGCGAAAATCAGGTGGGCACTCATTAATATGATTACATAGCAGACTATGTCATACTAAAGTAGACGCTATTAATTACAAGCAATGGTTAGTCTTAAAGTGTTTGTCAATTATAATTGATCGAACATTCGAAATCTGAATCTTAATAGCTGGTTTATTAAATATTTGATACTTTACCTTCTGATAGATATTATCAAAGCTTCAGTGAATTTTTTGTGAGCTAGAGAATGTAAAGTTTTGAAAGCAATTTTTGATGATTTTTTTATGAAAGTAGAGAAGTGTTCAAATCAATGACTTAATTAGGTTCTTATTGACTTCACGCGACCTATCTAAACTTTGGTTCTAAAGAATTTCGGCACTGCTAATAAACATGTGTCTATCAAATAAAAAAAAACAGTTTTTGATCAGTCTCGCATCTCGGTATGATGTTCTACAATATTATGGAAAGTATCTTGAAACCATTTAGACCAAAGATAGGTCGAGGCTCCTTTCCTCACAATGTTGTTCCGAACGAACAGTTACGCATTTGACACATCGTTTTAGCACGTTTTCGCGCACGCTAAGATGTTTTAGTGTTCATTTTCTTCTCTTTTGTAAGAAGTTAATATAAGTTTCAGAGTTTCTAGTCCATGAGCTCAAGTATAGGAATCTTTAAAATATTTAGACTTGGTACGAATGAAACCAACAATGGATACTCCTAGGTAGAACGCTGCATTTGCAATCATAGGAAATATTCGAATAGTTGGTCACGTCATGGTAAATCGGATCATTTTTCGAGACGCAAAACCTTGTTCACAAGTAATTATTATAAAATTTTGCAGCCGACGACTATAGTCATTTCTTAAATCACTTTCAAAAATGTCTCTTTTTGGACCCATAGTCTAGCAAAACAATGACAATATTGCCAGCATCATCTGTAACACACATAGGATCTCGTGGCTTAATGATAATTCTGTTCAACATATTAAAACTCACGCAACTACGGATATAGATCCAAAATAAAAAGAAACTTGCAGTAATTAATTCTATGACACTGAATTCACTGTTTCGAAACAAATGACGTTAAGTAATATTTCAGAAAAAGGTAAAAACTTGCTATCTTGGTATAATTGGATTGTTAAACGATGCATACTTTTTATACAAACATTTCACCTACTATTGTCAACGCATCAAATTTTATCTATTTCTGAAGATGTGTCAACGGTCAGATATATTTTCTATATAAAGGATATACTCACATCATTTATTGGTAAGCCATTTAGATTTGCTAGAATGGTAAAACTAAGGATAATAACAAAAAAGCCAGTGGACATCATCGACGCTCTTGAATGCAGATCTTTTTCCAAGATACGGATCTTTCACGATATGAATCGCAAAAACCAGTGTACTCTAAAAGCAAGTTTGCAACTGTTTAAATAGCTCTCTTTGAGAATGTGCGTCAATATTTGGTTCCTACCTAACTTAAAAATAATATAGACAAATAATTACTGTGTATAGAAATTTTTTATTAAATGCACGATAAGTGCGAGGAAATGGATACCTTTCAATAGAAATCAAATGTTTGATCAGTATCAGGCATATAATTTATTCGTTTTTATAACTAATTGCACTTAACGCAAGTAAACACAGAAGAAAAAGTACGGCTTCAAAGCAGAAGCTGGCTCTGATTTACGCGATTTCGACCTAGTATATTAGTCAATTCACAATGATAAGGTGATTTTTTGCGACTTCGAATGATTAATCGAAACAAACACAAAGTTTTCTATAGAAAGCTTGAATGACTGTGCTTGATTTACATTAATTTGCGTATATGCTTTCACGGCTTCGCTGATGCCAGTCTTTATAATATTCGCAATTTCAAAAGTCATATGAAATACATTTTAATGTAAGCCCTCGTTTTCTCTGTTTAATTCAAGGTTGTATTAATACCAAAATTAAACCCGAAACGTTTGGGTTGAGGGTTTTGAATGGTTTGTAGGTGACTTTTGGGAGATGCGAACTTGAATTTTGGTTCTTGGATATTCACTTGAATTGGAATACTGATTATTGTCATAAAGTAAATCAATTCTCTTATCAAGTTTTGTATAAAATAAGCAAGGAAAGGAAAATATGATTGTGCTGGAAATAATTGATAACGTGGCATTACTTGGAAAGGACATATGTATATGGACCATTCAGTAAAATTGAAACTGATCAGAATTAGAATTGGAATTTGTTGAAATTGGCTAGGATTGGCCTGGAGACGGATTATCACTTAAATTTTAATAAAGCTTGCATTCTAAAATACTCAAAACTAGAGTAGTTACATCAAAGAATAACGTAAAATTCATAGGCCGCAAATTTTTATTACAGAAAGGATTTTTTCCAACGGAGAAGTGCAAGTTTACAATCCTCTGCACTACGTCATCATCTCAGCACCATAGAGAATAATTTGGTGCTGAAGTGCTGCATTCCCTTCTTTGAAGTTTTTGGCAGGGATATTGTTCATCCTTATCTGCTGAAACCGTGAGATTGCTTGAGCCATGCGAGCAAAGACCTCTTCTGATCCACAGTTTTGTGTGGGCAATATTATGTTGTGTCCCTAGAATAGGAAAGAAATATCTTATTTAAATCTGATTGACTAGGGATATCTTGGCCTCAGCCAAACAAACTTCAACAAAGGATTTATCAACTATTGTTAGTGAAAAACACGGTATTCTCCACATGAACTATGGCTTAGAAGAGGCCTTCTTTTTCTATGATTGAAATAACATGTTTTGGGCAGATGATAGTGCACAAAACCTTTGCTAGAAAAAAAAACTTTCCGAATAAACATATTCAGTCCACATATTTCGGGAACTTGTCTTACAACATAGCTTGGTACTTGAAGACAGAAAGTGCCATGGATTGATTCGACTAAGTAAGTCCCTTAGATTCAGTATATTCCGTGAGTTTTATGTAATTCTTGGGTTCAGTGGCGTGCGTGAACTCTGTGGGTTTCTTGAGCCTCATGGATTCTTTAGGAACCGTGAGTCCCTTCGATACTAACGTTTGCCCGTAGCTTATCTAAGGACAGTGAAAGTATCAAAAACTTTTAGCAGCTGTTGTATAGTTTGTTCTATAGCAAAGTAATTCTGGTTGACATGCAATTCATAGAACAGTGGCATTTTTCTTTGAAGCCAATGTTTAGAACAATTTCTCGTCTAATGAATTTTACAGAATCATCTCCTTTTAGTGCATATTCGTATGGTACTTACCTTTGCAACCGTATTTACAGCTATAATCTATTGCTTCCATCTGAAGTTTATTTTGAACATAGTCATCAATGGTTGCTATTCGAAGATGATGCCCCCAAAACACCGTTCTTTTTTCTTGCACAACTCTTGAGGCTGTTATATTATTCGATGAATTTACCATGAGTGCCGTAAAGCCTAGATATCATTCTAGAAGAGTGCTGATGAGCAGTACTGAGTGCAAGCATTTTACTGTGAAAAGCCGACAAATCAGAACCTGTTGATCAAATTAAAAAAAAAGACGTCAGGGTTGGTTCCGATTCTAGATAGCGAAAGTTAAATACATTTTTTTGTAGCGCTTTTGTAAACGTTGATTATTCATTTAAATTATGTCGAACTTTTGACGCTGTCAGATGAAAATGGCAAGCAATCTGTGTCGAACATACACTTTTGAGATTCATTAAACGATTTACTAATGGAGATATCAATTTTAGGTTTCATTCTGGAGAATCCAGAAATCCATTTGATAATTCATTTCTATGCGTTTGTAAACAGGTTAGTATGTTTAGAGAAACTTTTTCTCTCATTTTGAGACAACTTGGCATGACTTCTTGGACTCGTTGGGATGGAATCCGGCCAAAAATTTTTGTTTTTAATGATATGAAATAAGATTCCTCATCCTTAGGAGTTTAGTGCAAATTCCTGTAGCCAGGAACCCAGAATTCGAGATAAATTCTATTTTTTAATTATCTGAAAATCTATAACGATTCGCATCAACATGGAAGAGAAAATATGTTCAAACATTCTTGCATCTTTAATAACGTGCAAAAACAAATTGTCAAATAAGTTTTCAATCTTAGGAACCCGAAATTCGGTGAGCATTCTGTTTCAAGGAATCTGTAGGCCTGTACTTAGTTGTCTCTAAATAAAAAAGAAAAAATATATAAACATCGAAACGTATTCAAAAACATGCGCAAATCAATTATAAAGTTGATTCCCATAACTTGAAAACGAAATTCCAAGAAACAAAGAACCTTGTTAACCCTTCACAGTGGGGACCTTTACCATATGCAAGCAGAAATACTGTTCTCTTCCATAGAACTAGACGTACACTTCTAGAAAAATGATCTCTCAGATAATAAAATACATTCTCCAAAATAATATGGTTGAAGGACCTCAGGCCTGGGATCCCAGCTATATTTTTTTTTTGGATAGAAAATGATTTTAGAAACATGTTGAGCCTTATATCATTCAATGTATTTTCAGGCGTTGGCGCCAAATATAACCTTCATTTTCCTCTAAAGCATAACGTAGACGTCTAAAACTGAATTTCTGATCAGAAGTTTTTGAGGGTGAGGGTGTGAGGGTGTGGGTGAGGATAGAGAACATCTTTATCTTGATGTACTTTTATTCTCATTACTTCTAGCTTTCGACATTTTTCCTTTCTGCCCTTTTCAATCCATTCGATCCATTCATCTGTCGCCATTGCTTGTTACAATGTGCTCAGAAGATTGTGTGATCTTTTCTTCCATAATATTATCCAGAGTACTGTTGAATTTGTCTTTAGACACGTACGCGTTGCTTTACTTTCTATGATATTGCTAGCCCAATATTTCTGTTTGCTTCTATTTGTTGTTCTACTTCTTATTCTTTTCTCCTCACTTTTGTAGAAAGTTTAAGCGCTCATGTATGTGACATAAAAAAAGGAAAAAGAAAAAGAGAGCTATGCTCTAAAAATAGTTGCATTTTCTGGATGTTTACCGTCAGAAATAAATCACGCAAACCAGAAAACAAAGTATAATTGTTGATAATTCTTCAGATACATAAATTTCTTTTTATTATTTATCTTTTCAATGATAGATATAAATTCAAATTGAATCATTGGTTTGAAGTAATCTTACACAGTTTTTCCATGTGTTGGAAGAGTTCGTTACTAGATTAAATAGTTTAAGAGATTCTGTATTACAGAGATGTGTAGGGCAGCAATTTTTGATGCCCCACAGGATCCGCCTCGTGAGGTTTGCTAACCCCGTCCCGTCCGTCCCCTCAGATAATTTCATTCATCTCCTTCCCGTCTCGCCCGTCCCGTTGTATATTTAAATCCGTTCCGCCAGTATGGATCCGTGGATATTTTGGTTATTAATTGACTTTTTCTTTAGTAGTTTATTCTACATAAATAATTTATTTATCACAATAATGTGTTTATCATAAAACAAAATATAAGACAATGTTCTAGTTTAAGTTTTTAAATAAGCAGCAGCAGATCGAACCAGTATCATATCGTTCACCAATGATGAATTAAGGTTACTTCTCCTTTGAGATATCGTAACACCTGCTGAACTGAATTCATGTCCAACCGTACATGAAGAAGCAGGAATATAAAATACCTTGTTTGCCAATATAGATAAATTGGTCAATAAGCTTGCCTGCTCTTTCCAAAAAATAAGAGGATTATCATTCTCATCAATGAAGTATGTGCATTTTGTTAACTTTAAGAAGAAAAAACAAATAGGAGCCATGGGGGAAAGTGCTGACACCCAGTATCCTGGCACCTCAGCACCTTTAACGACTTTTTCGCTATTTTAACTGCTTTCTCAACACCTTGTGGTGAAATTTGAAAGAACAGAATCAAGTCGTCATATTTTACCACAAGGTGCTGGGAAAAGCAGTTAAAATAATGCAACAGTCGTTGAAGGTATTGAAGATGCTCATAGTGAAGTGCGCTGCGGGTGTTGACTGAGTGCCGAGTAGGTGCTGATATGGCAGAGTGCTGGGTTTCAGCACTTTCCCTCTTAATAATGAAAAAGACAAACAATGAACCAATTTCATTGTGATCGGTGCAGAACGATCAATCAATCGATGTATTTGAAATCACATGCGTAAAATAACGATATCTGTCAATTGTTTCCAACGGTCCTCTATTGTGTTCCGAAAAATCCTTTACCCGTCCGAATCCATGAGAATTTATACTTGCCCGTCCGAAGACCCAATCCTTCTAGCCAGTGCGCCTTCAACACTCGTGACCCGCACATTTCTGCTGCATTGTAGGTATATCTTGAAAAAGTTATTTGATTCTTATTATATATCGAACAGAAAATTACTAAGTTCTCATTTTTCTCATATCAATCAAAAAAAGTATCAGCTCAAAAAATTTCCTTCTATATTGAAAAAGGTTAAAACTTTGAGGCACCTCATATTTCTGCAAAGAAAATGATAACAATTATTTTTGTTACTACAAGCAAACAGATCCTATACAAATTAACTGAAAATATATAAATTTCTCAGAAGAGATGTAAAATTCCGATATTCTATATATATAAGAAAATACTGAGAATTAAGTATTAATAGACACTTAAATTAATACTAGTTTTTATCCGCAGATAATATACGTTTGCAAGAGAAGTTCAACATAGGACTTCATTTTTATAATAGACTTGATTGATGAATATTTATCGTGATTTTTATCTTGAAATAAAATTAATAACTTACTCTCATGACATAGGCTGATGGAATATTGAGACTTGCTTCTAAATATCAGTCTCCAACATGACTTATGCTTGAACAATTAATGTCTATACATATCTGAAAAAACTGTTAATAAGACCGGCATAGAAGTATATTTAGTATTTTTCTTTTTAGTCTCTTGATCTTTCAAAAGTAAGATCTGCATTATTGCTTTTGGCAAATGAAGAAGACGGGAAAATCATATATTAACTAGTAGAATCGAAGTCTTTCATCGGCAAACGTAATAAGAGTCAAATAAACTAGAGATGTCGATATTAGTAATCACTCTCTTGTTTTTAATTGTCATCACCACAAATGCTCGAATTTTTGTTTACAACACTGAAAACAAACGCGAAACTGACAAATTCGATTGTGTATATCATGTTGACAAAGGAGAAGAAATTCCTTATTGTAGACGTACAGGCGAAACATAACAGTTAAATCGAAAGAAAACAAATTGTGCCAATGAAGGAAAAAAAATATTATTTCGTCAACTAATTGAACAAAATATTAAAACAAATACTATTCTTGACTGGAGTTCAAGTGCAGAGATGGCTGATTTATATGCCTATATCTTTTACAATCAATCATTTATTGAGAATGATGCAGATCAATTTATTTGCAATTGTACAAAAGCAGGAACATTTGGTAAATATTGTGAATATCAGTTAACGCACAGCGCAAAATCATTCGATGAAGGAATTAAAATTCAATTTTAACAAAAGAAAAAAGGCGATTCATGAAACACTCAACGATATGGAAAGATTATTTGCTATGAAACGATCTCTTGTAATTCAGGTGTTCTGTGTCTCGATTGGCGAGATATTTGCAATGGTCATCAACAATGTGAACATGGAATGGACGAAGAAAATTGGGATAAATTGGAATTCAACGAATGTGAAGATGACGAGTTTCGATGCACAAATGGCATGTGCATTGCGGAAGAATTTTGGCTGGATGGTGAGAATGTTGAAATTTACAAAATATACTTCTATTTTCAATTATAAAGGAAAGTTTAACATTTTTATTTCACAATATGAATAGTACTAGCACAGTAAAATAATAATTTTTTAGAGAATTTAAACGACAGATTTTACAATATTTTAATTTTTTATGATTTTCAAATCTATTTGAACTTCTCGGAGATTTGAGTTGATCATCTTCTAGTTTTAATATAAAATTTCTGTAAAAATCGAACAAGTTTTATGAATAATAACTTCTAATTCTTTGCTACTAGAAGAAAACCAGCTGAAATAATCAGAATTAGATATATGATTAGTCTACTTCAACTTATCGAGTTGAAGATGTTATAGTCTAGTTTAGAAGTTTAAATAAAAAAGAGTTGACTATGTAAAATCAAACATTTTTGCTTCTTATAACAATAACACCCTCGAAAATTATAGTTGAATTTTTTTTAGTCGAAGATCTGCTGTAGATGTTTTTTTATCTTTTCATTTTTTTTTTGACATGTTAATTAGACAATCATCATCGAGAATATCTAATTCAAAAGATGTACACTAATTATTCAGATTCACTATTTATTTTTTAATAATTTTGAAATTTTATGTTTATGTAATTTTTAGCTTCACTTTCCTAACCTATGATAATTGAGTGAGAAGGAAAGCATACAATTTTCAAGGAAATTTTTCCTAAATATTTAGCTTTACGCTATGGTATAGTGTCATCTTAAACTAAGAACACATGACACCGATCAAATGCATACTCAATAAGAGTAGCAGAAGAAAAATAAGCTTTTTATCAGTTCAAGCTCATATGAAAGAAGCTAGTAATCAGCTCTTGAACTGAAGCTGTCACACATTGAATAGAATTCAAGATTTCAAACTAATTTTTGTGTAAAAGTTTTGAAAGACTATGTAAAAGGTGTAGTAAATAAATTGTTCATTTTTTTGTTTTAGGTATACCTGACTGTATGGAGTGGAGTGATGAACAGCCTATCGATGATAACTGGTGTTCTTTCGCATCGAATAGAATATTCTGTGATGAGCATATATGTTTTCCCAATAGATATTCATGTGGTGATGGACAATGTGTTTCGTGGGACACTCGATTAGCATTTCAACGATTTATCCAACCGGAAAAAGATTGCTTTAATAAGCGCAATTTAAATTATATGTGTGAAGTAAGTTTGAGTCGACGTGCTTGGGCACTTGAGAATGGATTATGTTGGCCTGATGATGATTACAATGATCTTCGATATCCTCCATGGAACATGACGGATTCATCAAATCTAACGAGCTCTGAAAAATGTCACTACTTATTTCGATGTTATTTATCAAACGAATTTGAACATGATTGTCCATGTAATTTCTCTACGTGCATAATGCTAATGAAAATTATATGTAAATCAGATGATTACCTCATTCTTTATCCACCACAAGGATTGATTAGTCCACATGTCTTCATCTATTATAGTTATAGACAGTTTATGCAAAATCCAACTTTTCAATCTTTCGAAATTAAAGGAAAAATTAGATGCTTAGGATACCATTTTACAAGTAACTATCCTGTAAAACTATCGCCTCCTTTTGTATTGGTTCTACGTTCTAACATAAATCAATTTCTCTGTACATTTGATTCTTATAAGGGACATAAAGATTTTCTATCATCTTTTAAACATGACAAGTTCTGTTGGAATGAATCTTTAACATTTAACGGTCGTCCACATGCTGTTTATCATGATGTATGTGCTTCAACTGGAGAATGTATTTCACAATATCGTATTCGTGATGGTTTTGTGGATTGTATTGATGAGCAAGATGAAGATATAGTCTCTGAGAAAAATTATTGTACAGTAAATATGCAACGACATTGTTTTCAATGTTTTAATAGGCACGGAAAATGTCTCCTGCTGCACAGGTTAGGCAATGATATTGATGATTGTTCGAACGATTATGATGAAATATGGAAGAGCAATGGTGGGCTTCTTAAAAATATGAAGTGTCATTCTATGAACATCGTTGACTGTGTTCATTTGAAAGAATATATTAGTCAATCTGTAAACAAAAATTCCACCAGCAATAGTTTATTCGATAGTAATCAAAATGCCCAGATGGTATTTCAATCATTTTGCGATAGTTTTTGGGATTTGAAAAATCATGTTGATGAATTACTATTATCATGCAAGCATTGGATGTGTCATCATGATGAATATCAATGTCGAACTGGCCAATATATTCCATTGAATTGGGTCTGTGATGGAGAATGGGATTGTGCAGATGCATCTGACGAAGAAGCCATTAAACTTGTTGAACAAATATCAATTCATAATGCTGAATTTTTCGATTGGAACAATCAAATCAAAAAATGCCGACAAAAATATTCTAAATCTCCATTTTCTAAAATCTGTAATACTTCTTTCGAATTTGGATGCTATCGATCACATGTGTCAAATCCGTTAGATATTCATTTGAATCGTCCATGCATCAATCTTACACAAATTGGCGATTATGTAGAAGATTGTTTCAATGCTTATGATGAAAGAAATACATTTGCAGTAAATAATCATATGTGGGGTTACCATTTTGGCTGTGGAAATATTCCAAGAACACAGTCAATTGCTTGTGAACTAGAAGAGAAAACTAATTGTACGAAGGTTCTTTGTCCAAATCATCGGGATAAAGATGGATCATGTTCAGACATTAAAGATGTCATTTGCATCAGAGATAATCAATGTAAGAAGAATGCACGATGTGATGGAAGATTCGACTGTTTCGATGGTGAAAATGAGTATTCGTGTCCATCTGGTTCACATACAAATGAACTAATTTATCGTATCGAAAAATTACATTCAAGAAAATTTGTCAAATCTATTTCCTTTAAATTATATCCACCCCAACAACATATATCGAACTCGTTGATCAAGTTTCAAACTAACAATAATTTTAATTCTGATGTCTATTCATATCAATGCAATCAAGGTGTAGCTATTATTCATTTGAATTAGACACAATGTTTATGTCCGCCTGCTTACTATGGTCTTTGGTGTGAATTCTTTAGCGATCGAATCACCATTATTGCTAATGTCGATCAGAATACACTCATCAAGACAATATCAAATGTTACACTCAAGATTAAGGCTAATTTTCTTTTCAATTCGACGATAATCGATTATCATGAATTTCATGTTATTCCAACAATTGAAAGAATGCAAAGCATTAAACATAAATTCTATCTTTTATATTCCAGATCAAATCAAATGATTGCTCATAAGCAACGACGCTATTATAATCGGGCTGATGTTACCAATAATCATCCATATACGGTTCACTTTGATGTTTTTGTACTTAAAAATCAGAGTTATATTAAAGAACTTGGTTCTTGGCATTATCCCATTTACTTCGACTATTTACCAGCTTTTCGATTAGCCGTTGTATTGAAATTTCCATCTTGGTTGAAAAATGTAACATTTGATTTCTGTGCACAAAATATTTGTAATGAGAATTCTACCTGTATACCAATTTTCAATCAGAATAATTCATATTATTGTTCATGCAAAAGTGGTTTTTATGGAATAAATTGTAGTTTGTATGAACCTCGTTGTGAAAGTTATTGTTCGAATAACGCATTTTGTCGATGGGATGATTCTAATCATTTAACTAATCACAATAATCTCTATTGTATTTGTCCACTTGATCGTCTTGGACCACGTTGTAATTTGAAAGATGATAGTTGCGATGTAAATCCTTGTTTGAATAATGGAAGTTGCCTTTCCACTTCTGATCGTAGTGGAAAAATATCGTATCTATGTATATGTTCACAGCGGTTCTATGGAGTTCTATGTGAACATGCTAAAGCATCCGTTCACGTTATTTTAAACGTAACTGAAGATTTCTATGCTCGTGCAACTGTTGTTCAATTGTACAATATTGGTTCAAATGGTAAATTTATAATCGAATATCAGCAAGTTTATTATGGTGTACCACAGATGATTCATTACAATCATGATGATACTCTTGCTCCTTTAATTGGACTTCTCAAAATTTATAATGATATTGCAAATCCACAATATTATTTATTGTATCTTCTCGATACATCGATAATCAATATTACATCATCTCCGTACCATTGTCCACATGCCCTGTCTTTGATAGTGAAAGGTAAGTTCATTGAGTAATTAAAATCGATCTACATGCTACTTGTTTTCTAACAGATACGAATTCATCCGTTCCATTTGCTTTACTATACCATCAAATCTGCCAAAATAACACTAAACGCTTGTGTTTCTATGATGAGGATTATTTTTGTATCTGTGGAAAAGATCATCGTGTTGAGTGTTTCCTTTATAGTCGTCCACAAGATCATTGTGACAATTGTCTGTCGGGAGGCAAATGTGTTCGAGGTGCTTTAGACATTCCTAACAATTTTATTTGTCTTTGTCCCTTTTGTCACCAAGGATCTCGTTGCGAATTTAATATGCAAGCATTTGGCTTTACTCTCGATTCACTGTTGATCAATTATTCTAAAACGGTAAAACGAATCTATGTCATGCTATCTCTTTTACTCTTTATTATTGGTTTCTTTAATAATCTCTGTGCTTTTGTCACATTCAAACGACCATTACCTCGAAAGTTTGGCGTTTGGCAACTACTTACTATTTGTTACTTGTCTCAATCAAATGGCTTTACTCTGTTTACTTTTGAAATTTATTCAAATCACTACTGAAATTTCAAATATAGAATTATGTAAAGGTGTTTCTTATTTTCTCTCGGTATTCACACGATTGACTTACTGGTTAACAAGTTGGGTAACTGTCGAACGTCTTCTCTTTATTCCCTTTCCAACCTCATTTGTTCTACAAAATTCTCGTCTAGCAATTGGAACGAGTATTGTAACGTGGATCATTCTTTTTGGTCTGCATGTGCATGAAACTATCTATTATACAATCACTCAACATCTTCCCACAGGTTCTTCTATCTGTGTAACAATCTTTAGCACACGTCGTATCTCAACCTACAATCAAATTTCTACTTTCATTCATCATCTATTTCCATTCTGTATTCAAGTAATATCCATTACTTTTCTGATTGTTCTTGCTGCACGTAGTCGAGCAAAGACGATTAGAGACAAGATGACTTTTTTTCAAGTATTGAAAAAGCAATTTCAAACTCAGAAAGAACTCAATATCACGCCTGTGATCATTGTTCTTTCTGGTTTACCTCAAATAATTATTACATTCAGTTTAGCATGTTCACAATTAACCAATTGGCATCGTCATTTGCTACTTGGCACCTATCTACTTTCTTACGTTCCTCAAACTCTCGGCTTTATTCTCTATGTTATACCATCGACTAGTTACAAGAAGGAATTCGGCGAGACATTACTTGCTAAAAAGTCCCTTAAATGGATATTCAACAAGAACAAAAATGAGACCAAAACTCCAAAAACAAATTATTAATGTGGCATCACCTTTTTTTTGTTGCTATTTTTGTCATCATTGCTTCTGTTATCACTTAAAGAGTGATCCAAAAGTCTTCGTTGTTCTAAGAAAAATTGTTCGTTCTTCCTTATAGTAAATTCAAAAATGTTCAAAGTTTGGTATCTCATCCCTTATAAGTAGGCGAATGTTATCCCAAAGGTTCAATTCTCTATCCCTTATAATAAGGAATAGAAACATGAAACTTTGCGGTAACATTTGCGTACTCACAAGGGATACGATACCAAAATTTGAACATTTTTGAATTTACTATAAGAGAGAACAACGAAGACTTTTGGATCACCCTTTATCTGTCATAATCTGTAATAGCCAATTAATTAACATGTTGGTCACCGTTTGAGGGAGAGGGGAAATGGGATCAAATTTATATTTCCTAAAAAGTTCAACACTCTTTTAGTAGTGGCGTAACCACCGGGGGTGCACGGGGGTGCAATGCCCCCTCTGTAAATAGTTTTGCCCCCCCCTGTAAATTTTTCATTGAAACAGGACGGACTTTTCTATTTATTCACCGTGAGATGGTACGTTTATGATCTTAAAGAACATCTAGTTTTACGTGCGCAGCAGATAAAAACTTTTTAAAACAATTGTCGTGAGCGTAGCCGCCTTCGGCGGCAAAACGTTGGAAATATACAGTGGGCTTAGAAGTAACCCGACATAAAAGATATCCTATAATAACAGATGATAAATTGTCCATGATACTTTTCATACTTTTTGTTTGTGTAAATAGCTAGAATTTTTATCATATATATATCTAATCAAGATCTTTATTCACCTAAAGTTTCAGGTCTTTACACAAGCAAAAAGTATGAAAAGTATCATGAAGAATTTATTACCTGTTATCACAGGATATCCTTTATACCGGGTTACCTTTGAGCCACGCTATAGATGTGTAGAATCGTTTTTTAAGAGTTTGTCCGACTAAAACTGGAATCTGCTTAAAATCTCTGATCCTGTCAAAATGGTGAAGTTTCAAGAAAGATTAAATTTGAGACTTTCGAAACCTTGATATTTTTAATGAATATTCGGACAGTAATTTCATCAACTTTGCAAAACTGATATCTTAGGTGTTTTCAAAATTTCCAGGATATTTAGATTCAAAAAACTTATCTTTCTGACAGTTCTAGACCGATAATTAACCCATTGGGGGCGATTCGATTTTCTTAGAAAGTAATGTATGGCTCAGGGTAGATCGCTGCACTTCATATCTCATATTTTAATGTGTAAATACGTTTTACTAGAAAACAACGTATACTAAAAGATGCAGCGGGATAAGCTCTACAATCTATATAATAAAGCTTTTTTCAATAATGTACTTTTTGTTTTCAAAAAAAAGTAAAACTTTGTGTGATCAATTTTTGAGGTTGCGAATATTGATCGCACAAAATCATGCTTTTTTTTGAAAACAAAAATTACACAATTCAAACAAGCTTTACTATGGTGATTGTAGAGCTCTTTACACTGCATCTTGTGGTATATGGTGTTTTTTTTTCTAATAAAACATTTTTAGACACTAAAATATGAAATATCACGTACGACCATTTATTCCGGTTCACCTGTTAGCTTTAAAATATAGTGAGACCCAACGATGGGTCTTATCGTCGCGAACGGGCTAATGAGTTTGCACATTTCCAACTGTGATATTTTTGTGAGTTTCTTGCAAAGGAAATTTTCGTATTTGAAACGCTTCAATTTTAATAATAGTCGCCGGTGTGGCCGATTTCGCCAGTAAAAGCTCTGAGGAACTCGTGAATTTCGTGGACAATACTCTTTTCTTCAAATAGATTGTAAGGAAATTTCGTAAGATCTTACGGATTTTGCTCAAGTTTGAACACTTCCAATCCTATGAAAAAATTTTTCGTTCAGTATGTACAACTCTTGATGGGGCATTGCCCCCTCTGTAATTTTTTCCTGGTTACGCCACTAACCCTTAGCTCAATAAATTGACTAAGGATATTGTAAAGTATAATATTAATGAAAAAAAATATCATATTTGTTAAATTGTTATTTATAAATAAATTAGGAACTGAATACATAATAGTAAAACTTTTTTTTTTCTTTTTTCTTAGACAGAAGATATGAACCATTTACTGAATAGCCTAGTGCTTCTCATTAAAACTATTACGAGAAAAAAAATTGTCACAACCAGAACAAAAGTTTTTTATTTAGTTTTTGTTGTCACATGATTTGCTTCTGTTTAGTGTTATTTCTTCCTTTTCTCATAGCAAATAGAAGAATGACTGAAGGAAGTGTGTGTAGATCTTTTCTTTTCTTCGAACTCGTTATAGATAAGTTTATACTTGAAACGTCTTGTAGATTGCTGTTTTAGACAAGTTTTAGCTTCTCGAATGGCGCACTACCGGCAACACAACGTTGAATTAACATTTTTATTTTTTAATAAACAAAAAAGTAAACACTAGACAACATTAAATGAGTCTTCAGATATTGATGTCTGTCCTTCTTCATTTATGTTATTGTTGCTACGATTATATGCGATCGTCTATTTATTATTTTTATAAAAGATGTTTTAAGTGGTTCAGTAAATTGAAATAAAACAATCATCACAGATGCTATTGCTGCATAAGCAAATATATAAGCAATTCGAAAATGATATTTTGGTGGAGTTGTAAAAAATGATATAAAAATAAATAGTGCATAAGGCAAACAAAGTATTATTAATATTGTTATTAATATAACTATGCGTTGAACCATTTTTAATTCTCTTTGTGCACGTAATAAAGTATTAATAGGTGTTACACGTTTATTCATTTTACGAACATATAAAATTAATTTAAAATATAACAACATAATCATTGAAACAGGAATGATATAATTACAATGTGCAAGATAAATTATAGAAAAAGAAAATCGAAAAGGTAATTGACATATTTGATTGTCAACATTATAAATGATTTCACCATTAAACATAAATACAAAAGGATATGTCAAACTAAATATCCATGTCGAAGAAATAAGTAAAATTTGAAATCGTGCTGATTGACAGAATAATTGAGATGGATAAACAACAGTAATATATCTATATAACGCTTGTAATAAAAACGAATAATTGAATAGACAACATGAAATATAAGCAGTATAAGCTCGAAAAACACAAAGTGAGTCTTGATATTGAATCTGTTTAAGATCATTTTGAAGTGTAAATATAGATAAACCAAGTAAACTACATCCAGCTATAAATGCAATTAAACATGAATTAAAAATTAGTATCATTGGAATTGTATGGCATGCTTTATCCACAATGATAAGAAATAGAAAGAGCAATGAAAGTCCAATAATTGAAATAATACATACCATTGCTAGAATATCAATAAGAATAAACCATGATTCAAAGTTTATTGTAGATGAGTTATACATAAATGTTACTAATGACATGAAGAAAGATATATATAATATGTAATCGTTGATATTTTATCTATTGAAGTACTTATGAGCGGTATTTTTAATAAGTAGCAACTATGATGAGAGAATTAATAGAAAAGTTTTCACTTCTTTTTTTAACAACTTTTTTTATCTTTCTCTTTTACGGAATGAAGAATGACATTAAAAAACATATCCAATCTATTTTGCTAGAATATTCTCATTTATTTCACAGAAAATAATTAGCTTTTTCGACATTTAGTAAGGATTACCATTAGCAACACCGAAAATTAAAGGTATTTGAACAAAGAAAATATTTTTAAGTCTAAATATAAATATCCTTAGTAAATGTACTGAGCTAAGAATACCTGGAAAGCGTCTAGTAAATGGGTACTTGAATCGTAATAATCAAACACTCAACTGGATACTATTGCATAGTATTTTTAGATCTTCTGTTGCTAAATTTGAAGTATGTTCATTATCGAATCTAATCTTTAACTTTTCTCATTTTTGTTTCTCTCAAAGAAATTGACGACATGTTTCAGATTTTATTGAATTTAATATTTCCAATTTTCTTCTCTCAATTTACAATTGGGATTTATATGTTCTCAACTAGTAAATAGCTAAGTAATAATAAATACGTTTTTCGTACTCATCACTGCAAATCAAATAAATAATTATTGAGAGAAAAACACGATATAGCTGATGTGGCTGATGGCACAGAAAAAGTTTAGTTCTATGTCTCTTATGGTCTGAAATTCTATTTACACCACTATTCGCCACGTTCTACGATGAGATTTGATCTTGTCGGTTACGGCCTCCAGAGGGAAGAAGGATAAAGATACTGCTTTCTGTTATCTTTTTTGTGACATACAATCAAATAAAGCATAATTTATACAAAATACTAGCGTTCAAGTAAAGAATTTTATTTGACTTTTGTGTTAATAAGAAAAGGATTTGTTTAGATGATATTTGAATAAACACCATCATCCAGTGATGTTCTAATGAAATTAACTCGATCAATATCTTATTATTTAGATGTATATTTTTGCTTGAACAAAAATAATATAAATAGTTTGTAATTTAATAACATGCACTTAATTATAAACTATTTATGCAGATTTTCTCCAGAAACAAATCTATATTACATATTTCAATCTATCCCATATGTGGTATATCCTTAAGTTTATATATCTTCTAAAATAAACACGATTTCATTGATGAAAATATATACACGATAATATTCGTCTATTACTAATCGACCCCAGTTCACCAATAGTAGATGTTGTAGCCATCAATTTTTAAAAAGCAAGCAGTTCGATATACGTTCAAATTCTCTACAACCTCATTACATGTTCCTATTGATATTATCATCTGATGCCATAGCAAAGAGAAGAGTAGACAACGATTCAGTAAATATTATTGTATCGTGTCATTTACACTAATCATATTTTCATAGTCATAGTCTTCTGTGAGAAAATTTAACCTATCGAAGTGTAGACGGATAGGTATATAGGGCACAATCATTCAAGAATCACAGTGCATCTTAAAAATATATATGAATATAAAGGAGTAGAAGAAAAGAGTAGTATTTAAATACAAGCACAAGAACACAAAGAAGGACTAGTACGACCACGATATAATGATATATAAAACAAGGGTCCGAACATGCAGATGCATCGTACTTTTTATCGAAAAAAAACTTTTGTGGTTTAACGATGGTTGAGTTCTAATTTGAAAAGAAAAAGAAATTGTATAACGTTTCATCATGAATATCAGTGAGTAGAGGCTACACTTCCATCATTCTCTTGTTCCAAAAAGGTCTTTACAAGAAATGAATCTGAATGATTAGATTGCGGTTGTTGTACAGGAGACATCACTGAGGTACGAACGTCCACACTCGGCGTGACTTTGTTGAGAGGTCGTGACATAAGATTTGCAAGCATTGTTGTCATTGAGTCTGCATCAAAAGGTAATGATGAATTGGATGAAAAAGAAGTATCGTTGGTTAATTGTTTATTTGGTGTCCCTGGCTTATTATTAATATACTGTTGTCGATAATCTATTACGGGTCCATAAGATATTCTACTATCATAACTTAACGGTGATCGATGAGTATATTGACTTCGACACAGTTGACACAGACCATCTGTATCTTCCCAAAATTGGTATCGAAGTTTTTTCCTGCAAAAATAAAAGAAATGACTTGTAAGTTTAGAAATAGAATACTCAAGCTCACAAACCAAAAGAGATTTGGATACCATCGACACAAAGCACAGGTGGCCAATAAACTAAGAAGCAGCAACAATGGAAGACCAAGGCCTAGTCCAAGACCAAGGCTAAGAGAGAAATTGGAGGTTTCTTGAGTAGTCAATGTTGTTAGTGTTGAATCAGTAGTCAATTCTGTGGTAGTTGTAGTAATTGTGGTAGTTGTGACAGTAGATGTGCTTGTCGACGTACTAGATGTTGTAGTAGTGCTTGTGGTTGTCGTAATGACAATAGCAACAAAGTTGAGACAATATTGAGCTGATTGCAAATTATTACTGTCGGTAGCCATTGTACAATAGACTTGGGTAGAATCAACTTGATTAACTGTTGGTGTCCAACTAAAAACAATTGAATAGAATGATGAATTGAGGGACATCACGGTTGAAATAAGTGTTGTACCTGATGGAAGAGAGACGGTTGAAAAACGATTGATAATTGTTGTATTGCAACCAACTTTGGCAATAATTGTTGTAGAAAATGTTGTATTCACTACTACTTGAGTACTTGTCCCATCAGCTAACTCTCCAACGATAGTCGGTGAGTTGCATGAGATGTTCAGAGCAAGGACAAGAAATTGCAGTGGAATTGTACTTAAAGACAGTCCATTAGGAGCTGAAGGCATATAGTCTTCGATTTGTAGAGCAACAATATAGTAGCCTGCAAGACTAGCAGTGAAGACAATAGTACAATTATTATCAGTGTTTGAAGACGAATAGAGTACTGCTCCTGGTAAATTTTGACATGCACCACCACATTCATCGACACTTGTCGAGCGAATTACAGCTGTTTTATTTGCCCATCGACACTTAATAATGTCAGAATCAGCATCAGATAATGGTACACGTAACGTTTGTTGAGTAGAGATAAGTACAGTAACTAGAGCAGCCATACTTGATATGGGAGATGAATTGATGCGTCCATTATCACTACGTACCGTCAAATCGATGTATGTTACCAAGCTCCATGATGCTGATGAGCCTGAGACAAGTGTCAACCATGCACTGCCTTGATAAGCGAGTATCAGTTGAGCACCGGCAGTTAATGTGACTGATGTAGTGCCCTGACCTGTCGACACATCCAAGCCAACATCATAGCTAGTGCACGATGTTTGCGTATTGGTCATACTATTAACGTAATTTGCACAGGACGAAGATATGCATGTTAGATGGTCACTATTGCCAATTGGTGAAACACAAGGATAAGTCGAATATGCCCACGAATAAGTCTGCTGAATTTTGATCGTGACTGTTGTAGAATTAGTAACATTCGGTGATACTGTTTGCCATGAGATGTAGCCACCACGAAAATGAACGGCATGAACAAATGATATCATAAGAAAAATGCATAACACATTGTGACTATATGGCATTATTTTTATACGTTGAATATTTATGTTAAATATGATTAGATAGTTTATTTTTTATGAATAAGAAAAAAGTACGTACGACCTGATTTTTATTTATTGAATTTGTATAGAAATATTTTCATTCGTTACATTCATATACGTATCTATTCGAAAAGAATCTATTAAGATTGTATACAGAGAAAAATAATTGATTTTTCAATTGAATAGTATAGATTAGACTTTTAAAATTAAAAAGAAGCCTACCAATAATTTTTATTTTCGATAGAATATGGATAATGAAGGGTAAAAAAAACGTGAGAACTATACTTTAATTATCAAATAAATTAGAAAGCACAAAAAAAAATAGGATTAAAAAATAGTTTCCAATGTAACAAAAGTCAAACTTTCAAGAATTAATAAAAAAGAGTGAATACTAATATAATTTTATTTATACTGATTACAAAGCTTTTATTCGTTAATATTGCTTTACAACCAGTCATATTATAAAATAATTTTAGATTGAATTATTACAATACATGTCGAGTTTTAGATGCAATAATCTTCCTCTATAAGAAATTTGAAAGATATTTCACAACACTATTGTCATACATATATTTCTTTTCAGTAATTTTTATTAATATTTTTAGTTTTTATTCTACTAAAAAGTTTAGTGATTAAAATAACCGTTTGCATGCATGGTCGAAAAGCTAACATCTCCTCTATCCTTTATTTTCTCAATGAATATTACAAGAATAGGAGTAATGATTAAAATGATTTTTTTTTAAACATTTTTTATTAATTTATCTCCTTTCTATCAACAGTAAATCAGACAAACGCTTGCTGAAGTTTATCAATAGATAGTAAATCGGAGCTGAAACAAAAAAACTTCATGTACTTAATGTCTTCTAAACGTCTTTTCACGTGATGTCAGGAGACCATACGATCTCGAAATACTGACAATATCATCTTTTTTTTTACAAAATAAACTCAAATGATTATTGTTGTATAGCTATATAGATTATTGCATCAACATACTTCATCACTATTGAATTTAGAAATATCCTCTTTTTAAAATTTTTTTTCTTCAATCAATAGTCGAGGAATCAATAGAGCGTATATGAAAATTAGAATACAACTAGCAATAGTTAAAATATTTCTTTATTTAATTGAATCATATATGCTATTGATAAAAGAAAATAATATTTCAGATTTATATATATATATATATATATATATATTGGTAAAAATAAAAGATGGGCTCACGCAGTGCATCCAATTAATTGGGCGAACCAACTATTCTCTATTCAAAAATACAATGGACTCCGTTGTACGTTAAATAACTTTCGAAAGGCAGCAGCTAGAAAGCTACAGTTTTCACTAATAGAAGGACAATAAAAAAATTATTAAAATATTCGAAAATTTCATTGTTCAGTAATTGATCGATCAGGTGAGCACTCGCCATACATTTTGAAGACTGCTTTCGGAACGCTTACCTCCTCATTTCTTCGACTTCAATGTAGCATTTCAATAGAAATTCTTGTTTTCCTTCGCTCTACGCAGGGCTGAGCTTGCTCCGTTCAGGAGCCACAAGCATTTTCTTGCAAGCTCCAAAACCGATTAGATGACTTTCGGCATCCATAAAGTTATTCTAATCAGGAGTAATCAGCCATCCTGAGTCAATTGGTGATGTTTGTTTTCAGATTGAACGCATTGCGAAATCACTAAATCAAGATTTTCAATATATCAATTATAAAATGCGTAGCAAGGAAAAAGACACTTTAGAAAAATCTTGGTATAGCAATTTCGCATTGCGCTCAAACGGAAAAGAAACATCATCAATTGACTCAGGATGGCCGACTACTCCTAATTCGATTAATTTTATGGCTGCCGAAGATCATCTAATCGATTTGAGTAGTCACAGAAAAATACTTGTAGTACCTGAACGGAGCAAGCTCGGCCTTGTGTAGAGCGAAAGAGAACGAGTATTTCTATCGAAATACTATATTGAAGGCCAAGAAGTAAGGAGGTAAGCGTTCCGAAAACAGTCTTCAAAATATATTATTCTCTCTCTATTAGCGAAAACTGTAGCTTTCTAGCTGCTATCTTTCAAAATTTATTCAACGTACAACGGAGTCCATTGTATAGGGATCAGCGGTTCCAGAAAAAATGGAACCGAGAACCGAACCGGGACCCGCATTTTTCAGTCTTTTCTACCCGGAATCGGAACCGGAACCGTGAAATAAAAGCGGGTAGAACCGAACCGAAACCGTTGGAACCGAAAATTTTTTTAACAGTATCTAGTGTCATCTATATCTTCATACTCTTGTGGTTTCGCTCAGAGTGAAACTTTTATCGATATAAAATATTGATTTGTAATCTTACTACAAACAAATAAACGAATATTTTAATGGATACTTATACATGCAGTATGAATCAACAAACGTAGTTCACTTTTTGAAGTTAATTTTATATTTTTGCTTTACTCATATTTTGTAAATGAAAAATTAAACTTTAGTGGTAATATGAATATTACTCCACCAACAAAACAAACTATTATACAATTAATAAAAAATAATGATTCAAGTGTAGCATTTGTGAAACCGAAAACATCATCATCACATGTTTGGTTAAACTTTAGTTATATACATATCAATAATAAAAAACAAGATTTTGTATCTTGTGATACATGTAAAGATGTTTTATATCATACATCAACGGATGGTACAAGTTCCATGATAAAACACCACAAGTCATGCCAAACATCTAACACTACCACCAATCAAAATCAATCTTTAGGCATTAAAGAATATTTTCGTCCTAAAAAATCTCAAACTATTCCACGAAAAATAAAAGAAAAAATTACAAATGCAGCAGTTGAATTTGTTTCTTTGGACACTCGTGCATTTAAACTTATTTCAGGTAATGGATTTACTTATTTTGCACAAACACTATTTGATGCTGGTCAAAAATTATCAAATATACAACATGTGAATATTGAAGATTTACTTCCACATCCGACTACTGTAAGTCATAAAAAAAACAGGGAAAGTAAAACATAAAGAGAGAATTTTCTTTTTTCAGATGGAATCTAAGTTAATTATTCTTATTTATACTAGGTTAGTCGACAAATCAATAGATTATATGCAAGAAGAAAATCTCAACTGATTAATTTATGTAAGAAAATGAAATCTTATTCAATTGTTGTCGATTTTTGGACGGAACCACATACAGGTAGGTGTTTGCTTTCTGACAGAACATTGCGTAGATGTCATAAATTTACAACATATTTAAAACGATGAACTTAATACTAATATTATGTCTCCTTTTTTAGGTGTTAGCTTTTGTGGTATTGCACTTTTCCATTTGAATGAGGATTTAAAATTATATGTTTTTATATTGGGTTGTTATCCATATGATCGAGGGAATCATACTTCAAATCAAGTTCGACAATTTGTCGACTCAAAATTAATGGAATATAATTTATCATTAGATGATAGTAAATTTGTAGTTTCTGACAACGAAAACAAGATGAAAGCTAGTTTCAAAGATTCATGCATAAGAGTTGGTTGTTCAATACATTATTTGAATAAGCAACTACAACATTGTTTTACTACAGATACAATCGATAAAGTTCCAGTTAATTGTGATATTGTTCAACAAATGTTTGATAATATTCGTCAAATTGTGTCTCACATGAGGCGAGCACACAAACAATCACAATTATCTCGACAACTTCAATCATATTCCGATACTCGATTTAACGGTGCATTTCATACAATGAACATTTTTTTAGTAGTGTTTGATGAATTAGCTGGTGTTTTGGAACGGACTTTTCTGAATAATTATATATTGATTGATAAAGATTTACTAGAATCTGTTTGTTTATTTTTAAAACCATTTGAAGAAGTAATCGAACAGCTTAGCTGTGATACAACACCAACAATTCATATAGTTCTACCGATGCGACAATATTTATCAAATCACTGCAAGATTCATTCTGATGAGCATGGTGGAATACAAGAAATGAAAAAATTTCTTGGTATTAACCTATCTTTTTTGAGACTCGATCATTCGTTTTACCTGTTTTAAACAGTTAGAAAACGTAGGAAGGAGGGGCAAAAGCATAGTGCAACGCTATTTCAACTTCCTACAGGAGAGAAGGAAGCCTTGAGGTCCACTAAGAAACTATCATATTCATCCAGGTATACCAGATCGTTGAAAATCTGACCTATTTATATGATGATACAGTTCATTTTTGAAAAAACTTATTTTTCTATTTAGAACAACGTATTCAAAATGTTTGGGTGTTGCAAGATGTGCACTACATAACTACCTTTCTTCATCCTTCTATGAAAAACTTTCATATTAATCCTAGTTTACAAGTTGTAGCTGTCGAATTGGTCAAAAAAGAAATTTTGAAGCGTCAATCAAACAAACCATCATGTACAACGACTACAACAACACCTGTTAATACAAATGCACCTGATTCTCAAACACCAACGTCAAAATGTCTTCTTTCATATTGTTTTGATACACCACAAAATCATTTAAAATCGACATCATCACCGTATGATGAATTAAATGAATATTTGGAATTGAATGTTCAATTAAATGAAAAGGACGATATTTTACAATTTTGGTTACAACAAAAGTTGAAATTTCCAATCTTGTTTTCAATTGTACAAGATTTGTATGCTGTACCTGCATCTAACACAACTGTAGAACGGCTTTTCTCGTCTTCTAAAACTACAATTACAGATAAACGTACACGTCTCGATGCAGAAAAAATAAACAAATTATTATTCTTACAAAAGAATTTAGTATTGTTAAAGTCATTTGATGAAAATCAAATTAATGAAGTTCATACAATTGAAAAAAAAAGAAGAATTGGTGGACAATTATCTTCTACAATCTCCTATCGAAACGAAGAAGAACCTATTACCACAACAACAAAGAAGTTTAAAGTGGATGACGAAGATGATACCGTTTTTTGTAATGATGATTGTGAAGAAGATGAAGAAAATGATGAACCAGATTTTTTAGAACTTGTAATATAAATAATTTCATGTGGACATATGGTATCGTAATGTTTTTTCTCATTCTTCCACTCTTTTTTTACATTTTATGAAAAAATTGCATTTCATGAAAGAATAAACATGAATAATCTCGAAAATGAAAAGTAGAAATTTCTAAAAAAATCTATTATTTGATATTTTGTATATTATCGTACAAAATACCGGTACCCAGAACGGATTTTAGGAACCGAAAAAGGAACCGCTTTTATTCATTTTTGCTAACCGGAACCGAACCGGAACCGCCGGTTCCGGTTCGGTTCCGGGTATTTTTAGGAACCGCAGACCACTACCATTGTATTTTTGAATGGATAGTAGTTTGACATTTGATAATGATGGTAGTTTATACATAAATCAATCACTCAATTATTGTATTCAGGAGTTAATATTATTTGAGAATTCATCATGTTTTTCCGTATCATCCGGTAATCTAAATTGTTGTTTGTCAATTGATTTTGTGTTTTTCAACAATATATTTTTTATTTTTAAATGTAGCAAATCTATTCATCTATAAATGCGTAGAAAAAAAAAAGGAAGTATTTTTTTTCTTGGTAGCTGATATATTTAAATTTGTATCATGTTATAGCAAGCTCATTTTATGAATAGACATTGATTTCAATGTCGAAATAAATATTTTAGAATGATAATCATCATAATGTATTCTTTGACTATAATTTGGTTCATTATCGAATTCATTTGATCTTAATCATTGATTTTGTTCTATGAAAAATTATCCAACTATTTAATTTTATTAAAATGTATAGAATTATACATATTTATTCAAAGAGATAAGAGATGCTGTTATGCTACCAATAAAAGTGTCTCGTATGATATTTTTTATTTGTTCGATGAATAAACGCTAGATGTTGTATGTACTTATAAAACATCTATGAATTCAATTATGAAAATGTTTAGTTCTTTGAACTTTTGAAGGTTATTACTTTTGATTAAATTATAGCGGACTCCTCTTATAAATATTACTTAGAAATAATGATTAAAACCTATTTATATTTTTTTTAAACGATGCACAAACATTTTCTATTTAGACTTCTTTTGTAAATATAAACTTGAATTTAGTTATTGTTTTTCAAATATTTATTGTTTGCGTAAAATATCATTCAAAGTTTGCTTTGATCATATATCCTGTTGATGTACAATGATCTTTAATTCTTCATCGTACAGACTTACTTTAGTCAGTTATACACATTTAATAATATGTAATTGTATCGAAATCTTTCAGTTGCAACATGCAATCATGGATAGATATTTTCGTAGATATGTATAATTGTCAAACAAAGTGAGATTATTATTTATTAAATTTTATTTTTTAAAAAGAAAAGATTATAAATAAATAATTGAAAATAAATAAGAGTTTATTCGATGAATAAAGTTTGCTTTAAGAAATCTCCTCTTAAATCATATATTCATTATATATTCTATCGAATAGATATCTTAAGTACAACCTCAGTTACGCTTGAATGAATGTGACTAATGATTTATTTTTTTTTCTTGATCATTATTATATATACATCCATTAATATGTAACACATGGCTATTTATTTATTAACAATGAAAAAAAAAATATAATACGACTTTTATACATTCACTATTTCTATATATATATTAACCTTCAACGAAAAGCAACAACGTGTATTTAATGGATAAATCAAATTTAAATACAAATGATAATTTAATAAAAAATAATATCGACGAAGAAAATTCACCATTATCATCTTCATTTGTTCTTCAACCATATTCAAATGATATTAAACAACAAGAAGAAATTATTCAATATAAATTAAAATCACCTTTATGTGTATCACATATTTATGAAGAAGAATTTTTTGATCGTGTAAATTAATTAAAATTTCAAAAAGCAAAAAAAAAAAAAATTTTTTTTTGTATTTTTAGTTTCATATGAATTATTATGGTGAACTTGAACATGAAAATTTATTTCTCGTTTCTATTCGATCTACTCCCGTAAATATCAATGAAATAGATTATAAATCATCTAATTTTTCTTCAATGACAAATATTGACGAAAATTATCAATTAATTCGAGCTATTATTCGGTAAATCTGTTATGATTTTTCAAATAATTAAGTCAAAATTCTAAATATAACAATGAAATATTTTGTTTATTTTTTCTTTTTCTTTCAATTTATCAAAATCATTAAAAAATTTTAAAAATTAATAATTAATATATTAATTTTCTTTTATTAAAGTACAGACAATAATAATTATGATGTATCAGAAATAATAAATATTAAAAATGAAGAAAATATGTTACAAATATTATTTGAAAAAGTTCAATTACCATCTATACATTATTATGGATTTACTCATTACATTAAAGTAAGAATATTATATCTTTATTAAATTAAAAAAAACAGTAGAGAATTTTTTGTTTTATTCAATATTTTCAATGATGTCTTTTTTTTTAAGGCGAATGAAAAAATTCTTGAATTTGATAAATATAATGATGAACAAAATTCAAATAAAATTGCTTTTATTTTTCAACGTTTAAATCAAGTAAATGAAAATGAAATCTTAAGTAATAATGAAATATCGATTAAAATGGAAAATTTTCTTAATTTAATAAGTGAACGTATTGAATTAAAAGATTTTAAGAAATATCGTGGTGATCTTGATATAAAAATAAATCAACATGGAATTTATTCATATTTTACAATATATCATAGTCATCAAATAATGTTTAATATAGCACCAATAATTCCATCGAATGATAATGATAAAGAATTTATTCAAAGAAAAAGTTTAATTGCTAATGCATTATTATGTATTGTTTTTCAAGAAGAAGGAACATTATTTCAACCTGATTTTATTCTTGGAAAAGTAACACAAGTTTTTATAACAATTCAACCAATTGAAATTCATAATGAACTTTATTATAAAGTTAAATTTATTTAAAATAATAGTTGTTTTTTATTATTATTATTATTTTTAGATTGAAATTTGGCGTCGTTCTGATATTGAACCTATTATTGATCCATGTGGTGGAATTTATAAACATGATAAATCATTTCGAGATTATTTTCTTACATTAATTTTAAATACAATGAATAGTATTTTAAAAAAAGAATATTTTCATTTACGTATTATTAAACAAAGACAACGTTTAAAAAATGAATATCTTCAAAAAATTTGTCAAATGTTTTATTCATATTCACAAAATCATTTATCAATATCATATGATCATTCTGATAGTGATATAAATAGTGAAAATTCAAATATAGAAAAAGAATCATCATCTGGATTACGTCGTCTTCGTCGTCTTAGTTTTATATCCAAATTTCTTGGAACATTTATTCAAAATCAATCAAATTTATCTTTACAATCAAAAGGTAATGTACATCCTTCATTTTTATCACAAAATTCAGTTTTACATCAACAAGAAGAATTAGAAGAAAAATCCGATGCTATTAAATCATTAATCAAAGCAGCTGCCACTTTTGTCGAAATAAATAATGAAATGTAGGATAGAAAGATTCTTTAAAAAATTATTTATATATTTATAATTGAAAAAACATTTTTATTTGTATTATTCTAGATCATTATCAGCATCAACAATAGATAATACTACAAATGATTGCAATGAACATAACAGAAATCAGACAAATTCTTCATTAATGGATAATAATGATGATAAATTAAATAAGAATCAAAATACTGCGATGAAACTAACCAATTAATTCTTATAAGAATTTTATCAATTATTAATTTTCATTACCTAATTATGTTTTCTTTTTCTTTTTATCCTTTTAATTTCGTAGATTGTCACCATTTAATATTCACTTTCGTTGTCTACTATTTCTATGAATTCTTCTAATTGAAAAACTGTTTGTTCATGTGTTTTATGATATAAACATTATCGATTAAATAAGTTTTTTTAATGTTATTGAAATATTCCCATTTAATATTTATGGATTATATAAACGACAATGCAAATACTATTTTATATGATTCATAAATTTCTCGATTTAAATTATACAGAAAATACTACATAAGACTTTGTCAATCTTAAAATAATTAAGTTCATAAGTCAAAATTGCGGCCGTATTACAGCTTTTAATTCAAATTGATTTACCAAAAAGTTTGTTGCTTATTAGTAAAAAATAATTATTTTTTAACAAAATCTTTGAAATTTCGATTTTAATAAATGAAATTATAAAATCTAGAAGAATTCTTAAACTATTGATTGCAATACCTTAGTTTTGTACCTAAATGATGAGCTACGTGCAAAAATTGAAAATTGGAGTTAAAAATCTTGATTATTGAGAGATTCATAGTACCGATTGTAGGCATGAGGGAGAGATGGCGCTATGATAAATGTACAATACAATATGTCTGATTTTTTTGTCTAGTTTTTTGTCCAGTAATCTTTTTTTTTTCTAGTTGATTTCCGATCCAAACAAAATAACTTCTTCATATGAGAGTACAATTATCGATTAATGAATAAAGCATCTGTGACGAAATGTTCTAGCGTTTCGCTTCATTTTTAAAAATATTAATTTGAGGATAATAGATAGATTAACTATAGATGTATTCATTCTAAAATCTAAATTTTGGCAAAGTGAACTTTCGATTATATCCTCCTAGTTATCCATTCTACAATGAATAATTGATACAATTCCGTATTCATAAATACATAATAGTTCACTATCAAGAACACTATAATCCTGATTTGTGAGTGACATATTCAACGAAAACATAATGAAAAGTGTTATATAGCATCCCTTAATCAAACATATACTTGTCTTTGAACTGTCTTTATTTTCATTTATTCTTTTCCTGTACTAGCTGTTGTACATATCTTCTCGAATATTATCTGCTGACTATGAATAAGAATTGTTGTATTTTTTTTTCTTCTTACTATTCATTCTCCAAAACAAAGAGAAAGAAGCTTCTATATTTCTTTTCTGCTTTCATATTTTTCTTCTTTTTTCCTTGGATAAATACTCAGTTTCTACCTAATTAAAAAAGTTGTTTGTTTTTTATCCACTTTGTATTATTGTATCGCTTGTGATGCAAATCAAATGATATATAGTCATTAAATTTTGTGATTGTACCCACGAAGAAATTCCCAAAGTTATTCCTCGAATATACATGATATTATATATGAAGATTACTATCGGTTCTTAATACTGCAACGAACTCATTTGTAAATACGGTATTACATATGGCAATGACTCAATGAAAAATCCAATATTAAATACATTCGAAGAAAATTAAAATAACAATCTATCACCAATTGTTGTCTTGAATACAACTTTTTGAGTGAAACCACGCTTGTTCATATCACGGCATTGCTGAAAGAAAGTGCTTACTATATGAACTGTTGTCTTTCTATGTTTCACCTACGATATGAACGCAGTGTGACGGAGTATGTAAAGGTGAAGAGGATGTTGTGGCCTAATACTCTAAAACATTTTCAAATCATTTTCGCAATGGCTCTGTTGCAGCAAGATGATTTTCGAGTAAATCAGACTTTTAGAAGATCATCACACATTTCTTTGAAGGGTAGATAGCCTGGACTTTTTGTGCAGTCCAGAAATTCTGCGACAGCTCTGTCGAATGAAAGCATCTATGAAAAAGTTGGAATAAAATAAAATTCAGTTCGCTCCAGCTTTACTAAAACACGAGAGTCAGACCGTTTATTCGGTTTTAAAAAACTCGCTTATTATTGCGATTTTTTTTTCATAAAACCTTTCATTTCTTTTCTATGGGTTACATGTAACATTCACAGAATGATAAAAGGTGGAGATTATTCTTACTTATAAAAAGAAATGTGATTGAAAATTTTGCTGATAAATATAACAAAGCTATTCTTATCAACTTGAAGATGATTATGTATTTTACGAAAAAAAGAAAAGAGAGAAAGCAAATCAACAAATTTATTTTTCTTTTTACCATTCAAATATTTCTCTTCTGATTCATCTATCCTACGTATCCATATATTTTATATAGTTTCATGTTTATATTAGCAGAGTTCAAAGGTACCATCTCTACTTGTGCAATGAAATTTTGCTATTCACCTCATGAAAAGTTAATTAGAAGTTTGATTTGTTTTTATTTCAATATAAACGAAATGCTATTTTACAGTAAGGCTTTTTTTTAAATCAAATACACAGTCAACTTATTAATGTACGAAGCCATTTCGATCAATATGAGGTTGATTATTATTATTTTCTCGCGACTTACGGCTACCCATAAGCTTGCGAGAACATCAAATCTGTTTCTTTTATAAGATAACCATTAGATACGATAGTCAACAAGATATTCAAATAAATCAGTGATTTCGAATAATTTTTGACCTAAGTAACAAACGGAATATTGTATTTGCTTGTGAAGCCAAATTTCTTTGTTCTCATCATCAAAAGTAATTGAAAGGATGTTTATTTTTATAGAATTCAATATAAAACTTTTGAAGTATTCCATTGTTGATAATTCTTGATTTATTTAAGAAAAGTCAGATTCATCAAGCTTTTATTTTATTTTCATACATCTGTTTTGAAAAAAGAATTTAATTATACTATATATACAACTTTGATTTTTTAACAATATAGATCAAATAAAAAGCAAATAGTGAGGCAAGTTTGTTTCAAAGGATGCCGGCAACACGTAGACCAACAGTTGTTCGTCTCAGCAGACAATCTTTGCTGGTAAGCATCTGTTCATATTCATCAAGCTGTATATTAAGAATTTGTTCTATTTTAGCATCGGCAATCATCTATCCATGCAGAAAATGCAGATTACTCGTTTGTTCATGTACAAAAAAGACATCGATCATTGACAATTAAGAAAAATATAATTCAACCTTTAGCCAATCAAATAAAGGAGAATCAACAATTGGATGACCAGAATAAGACAAGTCATTCATTTATTCATATACAAGAAATAAATTCATCGCAAAACTCCAATGAAGAAACGAGGAATTCTCCAAGCAATTCACACCGAATAAATCAAATACCAGTATATAAAGCGGCATATACAACATCAGTCAAAGTAGGAGCTAGACCATCACATTTTTTCATTTAAAAAAACAATAGCAACATAATGAGTTTGAAAATTTTACGACATTTAAAAAAACGTTAGGAAAATTAGTAACACAATTTATGTATCCTCATATTTTACAATTACATAAAAGATATAAAAAATCATTTACAGTATTCGAGATATTATCTTTAATTTAATATGTTATTTTTCTTTTAGGCCAAAGATGCACGTGTATCATTACCATATGATCACATGGGATCATTTTCGAGCAAAAGTCCGATTGCATGGAGAGATGTGAGTGTTTTCTATATCAAGAAAGAGTATTCTATCGGACTATTCCATTCAGATTGGAACAGTAGGAGAGAAAGATAAAGAAGAAAGACGAAAGAAACGTCGAAGGTAAATTTGTTTATCAGGCCAAAATTTTACTAATTTAAACATACGTGGATAATGATTTAGAGGTGGAATGTTCAAAATGACACGATGCTGTTGTTGTCTTTTGATGACTGCTGCTTTAGGAGCCATCTTACTTGCAGCGCTTATAGCAGCCATTATTATGCTTAGTAAGTATTAAAGAATAAAAAAAAACACTTGATCTAATTCCAAAGTTTCAAATAAAATGTATGCTCGCTTATTCATTCTTTAATACAGAGAAGTCTGAAATGAGAAACTGATATTCTGTTTTCTTTTTGTAGTATATTTATAATGATCATTTTCAGTAACAAAGTATTAGAAAAGTTCTCTCTAATCGAATTGTACTTTGAGAAATTTTAAATTCATCATGTTTAATCTTTATCTAATGAAGCTTTTTGCAGTGCGAAGTAAGTCATATTTTCGGTCAACAAATATTCTAATGACCAATTCTAGAACGTATTTATTATCTTGATGATACTGTTGTCAATACTATTGATTCTCAGACAGTAAGTGCCTTTTCCCAATATTATATAAATAGTTTCTCTATTTGAGAATCCGTTTTGAACACTTGATAGAAGTAAGAGCGCCATGATGAAGTCATCACTATAAGATGACTCATTATATACTATCATCTGCTTTCTTAGCTGTAATTAATAACATCTGTTATTCATCAAAATTGTTGTCTAGTTTCCTGTGCTGTTTTGTTCAAATTATGCTGAGAAAAGCAATATCCCTTGGAAATTTAGTTTTTGTAGATCCTATGATAAGTGATTGATATAACCTTTTTAGAATAAAAAAAAAGTTTTAGCTCTTTGATAACGCCTATCCCTATGGTCTTTGCTCTTTAATCGCACTTTTTCAGAACTTCTAGTGATGAAAACATTAGTTAAAAATATAAGAAAATTAGAAGCAGATGTCATCAGTACGTACATCCTTAGTCTTGGTCTCATTATTGATCGCTTTGATGTAACAGAATCAACTGTTGCTAAGGATTAACATTTGTGTTATTATTTTGAACTTCTCTTCTGATCTTTGAAGAAATATTTTTGCTATCTTTCATTATAAAGATTATAGCTTCAAAAAACACAAATTTCTTACGTGTAAACGAAGGAAAAACAGGAAATATGCATTAATATAAATAATTGTTGTGCTTTACACCGCAATTAAATCGATCTTTAGTACTGCATAGTAAAGAGCGATAATAAAACTCACGACTAAGATGCAAATACCTTACATTAAAAAGAATTTTTTTTATGAACTATTAGCTACTCAAGCAAAGACTACTGTAACAACCTCAACCGCTACAACTGCGACTAGTACAACGACAACAGGTAAAAAATTATCCTTATATCAAATAACATATCCTATGATATTTAATTTTAACAAGAAACTACCTCAACTACCAGCACAACAAGTAGTTCGACCACATCGAGTAAGATTAATTTATAAGTGTTTTGTAGATGTCTAAAAAATAATAGCACAAATATTAATTAAGTTATCTATGAGAGTCTATTATTTCGTATGTATTTTAGCAACAACAACAACAACAACCACTACAAGCTGTACCTCATGTTAGTTTCTTTTTAAAATACATTAGTATATATATAAAATGTAAAATCTTACTCTAGGCACTAATTATTGTTGGAATCAAACAGGTGTAGCCGTTGCTGATACTAGTTCTAATTCAATTTCGGATCCACGCTGTGTATATGTTGATGCAAACTATACAATTTATGTCTGTGGTCATACTCTTGGATACGTTCAAAAGTGGGTTGTAAATACAACTACTCGTACTGCAGCAACCAACAATTATGGTGATCATATTGATTATATTATTTTTGATAAAAATGGATACATGTATACAAATGATCATAGTGGCGATTTAGTGCGACGTTATCCACCTAATTCTTTGAATGATACTGTTATCGTTGGAACAGGCTCGTCTGTTAGTGGCAGTCTTAATCACCCTGCAGGCCTTGCGATTGATGAAAATTTTACACTTTACATTGCCGATCAAAATGCTAATCGAGTGGCGAAATGGAGTCTGAATGCTACAAGTGTTGTCACTGAAATTAATACAAATGGTGTTATTAATAAACCATCTGCACTTTTACTTGCATATAACTCATCTTCTCAAATATATATAAGCGATGAAGATGGAACGGCTGTTTATTTATGGACATTTGGTGTTTCAACTCCAAACGTAACTCTTACTCAGGTTAATGATGGTACTACTCTCAAGAAACCAAGAGGTATCAAATTAGATGCATTTGGTAATTTGTACGTTGCTGACAAAGAAAATTCTCGAGTGGTGATGTATTGTGCCAATTCGACGATAGGAACTGTTGTATTACAACTTAGTGATAAACCAGCAGACATAGCATTTGATTCTGATCTTAATCTGTACGCAATAGTAGATAGTGGTAAAGTATTAAAATTTGGATTATTATAAATTGACTTTACACTTTTTATCTTTGATTGATATTAACAGAAGACATTATTAATGTAAATTTATATGAATTGTGCGTGTGTGTGTGTGTGTATTGTATTACTATAATATAAATAAAGCATTGAGTTTTTTCGCCAGATTTTTAAGTTAATTTAATTCAATTCAAAGAGACTAAACTTCTCAATAAGACTATTCTTGTATTAGCAAAGTATTTTCTCTCAATTCAGTTTTTCTTCATTAAATAATTCTTCAATGAGTGGCTTTTGATGAAATGTTGAGAAATATTTCTCGTTAATTAATTAAAGAAAAACAGATGGTCAATTTCTTTTAGCATTTGTTACATTAACTCTCAATGTTTCAACCTGTGGAAAAAATATACTAACAATTGAAGTTCTTCCATAGAGAATCATTTGACTCTCACTCAATTACATGTCTTACATATTTTTTATCTCTCATGTTAACAACTTGAAACTTCTGTGCCATCAGTTACTAAACACTGCATTAACTATGTATTATTGACTCATGTCAATAAAAATTGTATCGTGAATAAATTTATTTCTTGAACTCATTAAAAAAATATATCCTTTATTGTTAAGCAAAAATAAATCATTATCTAAAAGACACATAGAATACTATAAATAATCTTTCTTTATATTCGATTGATTTAGTTCTAGACTAACAGATAATAAAGAAAATTTTTTTGAATACAGTAGACACGTTCACTGTATACCATTATTATCATTGTTAATCTTTTATTTCCAATTTGTAAAGATAATTGAATGTAAATGATAATTTTTTTATATATTTATATACATTAAAATAGTACAGTTAGTATTAATGATATTCGATAAAAAATATTATTACATCACTTAAAGTTTAAATTTCTATTTGATTATAACAATATTGTCAACAATAATATAAATCTTTGCAATCGATTTTATATTAAAAACCTTCTAATCATGTGTCATGTTCACAAAAAAAAAGAAAGTAAACAAATCATTTTTGTTTCAACATAAATAAAAAAATTTTATCATTAAATATGAAACAATTTTATTTAAAATTATAAAAATTATTTTAGATACACGAGTAATTAACTACCTATGTTTACAAACTATAATTTTATCAAGTTTCGAAATTGGACGATTTTATATTAAATTGACAAAATTTTGCATGTTTATTCATATTCTTAATATCATTCTGTAGAAAATAAGATCATTATTTTTCTTTACGATTATTATTCTCATTTTGATAATTCAATCGTAAAAATATCATTCTAGCGACAAAAAGACCAATTGTTCCATATAAATTTCCAATTGTACTTAATTCTAATAATGAACCATATGTCATATAATAATTTAAACATACAAATACATGAATAATATCTGCAATTGCAAAACACCAAATTAATACTTTTAAAATATATTTTTTTGTTGAACGATTTTCATCAGTATCAGATGATGAAGTACAATAACGTATTAAAGAAAATTGAATCATACCCAAAAGAATTAGTACGATACTAAATATATATATTGAAATAAAATTCAAGTCAAGTTTTATAAAAAAGGAAAAAGTGAAATAATATCTTTCTATATATATGTAACTGAAGACTTACCAAAACATTCTAATCATCATATGTAATACTGGATGTTCTATTATATCTGATTTGCTAAACGATGGATACAACTGTCTTGCAAATGTACTAGGAAAGAATATCCCAAATAAAGCACAACAAAAATTCAATCCAATAGCTTCAACATATTGAAAAAATAATAAATAGAAGAATGAATATTGAACTGAAAATGTCATTATCTGAAATATATGTAAATACATTAGTATTTTTCACATTCAATTTCTTATGAAAATCGATTATGAAAATGAATTCATTGAACAAAATTAATTATTTTATTTCACAAATATAAGCTTTTCTTTATTGTTCATATTCATCATTTTTGTCAATATTATTATTATTGTTGTGAATAGAATAAAAATAAAATAGATTGGTTGATTATACACTAATATTATATGAATAGAATGAATTATGCATAGATGTCAATCGAAACTGATTGAAAAATATTCTATAAATAATATAAATGTATGTCTTAAGTTAAGATTTTTGTCAATGTCTGGGATTAGTATGATTTTTTAAAATTTTCTCATCAATCTTTATAATTTGACAGATACTCATATTTATATATTCTTGAAAACAAAGGTAACGCCATTTTATCGATATTTCGATGAAGTAAAACAAAATTTGATTCTCAATTCTACCCATTCAGTCAGTAAATTTGTTCATAAAATATTAAAAAAATCAAACTACTGAATGTATTATGAGAGACAATACACTTATTATCAATACTTATACATATTTCTAATGTTTCATTTAATATTTATTTTTTATCATATTTTAGTCCTGATCAGTTCATTTAATCTGTACATTTGACATTAATAATGATCGGACAATATGTAATTGAGAAATTCGAGCAACAGTAATCGTTCAAGAGATGAGTTTTGCATACAAATGGAGATGAATTCGTTAGATTAATACCCATCTAATTGTAATAAACTATAGAGATAAAAAGAGGATGAAATAAATTCGTTGATTCATACTATCGCTTATGAAAGTAGATAGATTGGAATGTCATTTTGAGATGTTATCGAATAAATTTATTGATCTATATTGTGTACATTTAAATATTATTCATTATTTAATATAAGAAAAAAAAAAGATATAATATCAGATATTATATTATATGATTGTTGATTAAATGAATGTATTAAGCATGATTTAAACGGATGAAGCCAATGAAATATGATTCACTTATTGGTTGTCACATTGAATTTTTTTTTTTGTTTGACAGTATTTAGAAGAAAAGAAAAACGAATAGTACTGTTGATACTTATGTGAAGGAGGCAATTATTAATGCATGCTTACATTGAATAAGAACTTACTTTTTTTCAAAAAATATATAGTCTTATTATGTATGAATAAAATATCCGATTATTCATGTTTACCAAAATCAAAATGAATATAAAAGTAAACTTATTGACATAGTACTTTCAATATTTCATTTAATAGTATAAACAATATTAATATGGCTATTAACAATGATTCAATAATAAATTGTATTAATCAACTTGAAACTATATTATTGCATGATAATATTTTAAATGATAATGATATTCATCCATTAATTCTATTACGTGATAAATTAAATGAATTTGAAGATAAATGTGATTTAATGACAATAAAAGAAAAACAAAGATTTATTCTTATGTTAAAATATTCTGAAATAAATTTATTTTATAATTTTATTAGAAAATATTCATCAAATATTTCATCATCTATATTAACTGCTTTATTTGATACAATTCGTCTTCAAATATTTATTGATATGAATATAAATATATATCTAAGTGATTATTATTTTGAATTATCACTTACATGGTTAACTTCAGATATATCTATTAATTATCTTAATCAAAAAAATACAATAATAAATAATGAAATTGATATAAATAAATATTTTCTTAATTTATTTTGTTTAATTGGTGTACGTTGTGTTTATTATAAAACAAATTCTTCATATTCAATATGTGTATCACATAAAAAAATTCCAACATTTTTTCAATTAAATGATACAACTGAACGTCTTTTAAAATCATTTATTATCTATATGAATAATTATTTTTTAAATAATAATAATAATAATAATAATAATCAATATGAAAGTCATATATCAATATTAAAATGGTTATTAAATCTAACAGATATCTATGGATTTGTTCCATATTTTGTTAAAACAAATTATCCTAATGCTATATTACAATGGATGACAGTTTTACCTAATGAAGAACAAAAAATATCTATTAAATCATGGTTTTTTGTTATTAATTTAGTATATAATCTAGCTCGTCATTGGATAGGTGTTAAAGCATTAAATAAATTAAAAGCAATTGATATAATTAAACAATGGAAAGATCGTTATATATCTGAATTTCTATGTATAAATAATGATGAAAATAATAAAGATATTCTTATTGCTTATTATCTTGTTTATGCAATGTTATTAGAACCAAAACAATTAAAAAATGAAACAATATCAAATATTGAAAATATACTTGATTATATACTTGAACGAACAGTACAAGCATTTAATTCAATTGAACTTCGTTATGGTCCATATAATGTTTGTGAATATTTAACTGGTCTTGTAAAATTTTTTGTTAATGATAAATTTCTTCTTTATATTATTTCACGTGATAATATATATGAATTATTTATTGAAAAATTTCTTCAATTTAATAAAATATGTTTTATAAATAATTCTATTGAATCAACTGATCTTAATATTCTTATTTGTTCATCACTTTATAGTATATTTTGGTCAATTAGTTTTCAATCAGATTATCATATAAAATTAAAATCAAATAATGAATTTATTCAATATATTGAACAAACATCAATAATTGATATAAATGATGAAGTTATTATAATTATGAAACGAGCAGCTAAAGGTATTCTTTTTAATCTTGATCTTATACAAATGGATGTACAACCAATTGAAAATAATATTAAATCTAATAATCAAATTAAAATTATGATTTCTTATGCACATAAAGATACAAAATTTTGTCAAGAAATTGTTAATAAACTTCAAGAACGTATAGATGGTGATATATGGGTTGATTTTAATAAATTATCTCCACCATATGAAGATGATTGGGAAGAAATAGCTAAAGCAATAACACAATGTCATGTTATTATAATGATTGTTACAGAAAATTATTGTAGTTCAAAAAGTTGTCGACGAGAAGTTATTCATGCTGATAAACGTAACAAACGTATGGTACCTATTTATCAAGGTAAAGATTATAAACCAGAAGATTGGTTTGAAATTCGTGTTGGATCATCAACATGGGTTCGTTTTAATGATAAAAAAACTGATGAAGAAGTTATCGATAATCTTATTAAATTAATTGATATTCAAGATAAAAATATAACAGAAATAACTAATCATCAAATATCAAATTTGGAAATAGATCAATCAATTAGTAAATTAATTAATGCAAATCCATTAAATGAAATATCAACAAATCAAGTATTATTATTATCTACAAATAACAATTCAATTATTGAAAATTCATTATCACAAAATTCTATTAAATCAAATGTAGTATCAATTCCTACATTATCATTTATTAATACAAATCCAATTGAACAATGGACTAGTGAAGATATTGAAAAATATCTTGGTTTATCATCATCTATTCTTCAATTATCATCTGGTAAAGCTTTATTATCTTATATTACTTTATTAACACATGAAAATGCACAATATGATGAATATGAACGACATATGCGTGATCGTGGTATTAGTCGAGAACAATTTGCTAATTTAATATCATCATTTATGTCTATTCGTTCATTATATAATATTCAAACAACATCAACTATTTTACCTGATCGTTGGACATATGAAGAAGTTAAATGTTGGTTTGAACAAAATCATTTATCAGATTATTTATTAGATATATTTACATTTAAAAATGGAGCAGAACTTCTTATTTATGCAAAATTGATTATTAATTCACCGACACGTATTGATAGTGAATATGATCTATTAAAAAATCGAATTCAAATACAATATAATGGTAAATATATCTTTCATCTTAGTGAATATGCTCGATTATTAAATGCTCTAAAAAATCTTGTTGCTCGATCACAATCAACAGAAGAATCAGCTTCATGTATTATATCTTAAATTAAATCAAATTACAATCATGGAAAATTTCACTATCTTTTAGTAATAAAACTAATATTGTATTCTATATTGATAATAGCAATGCTTTGAATTTAATCTAAGTTTTTCCACATTTTATTTTTTAATAAAAGATTCTATAGACATAAACGAAATTCTAAAATATCTAAACTTAATTGTTTAATAGAATCTTATCAGACTTGATGATTTAATTTTAATTGGCACATGCATAAAATTTTCTCAAGTAGCTAACGGTATATCAAATGACATGCAAAATATTTAATAAAATAAAAAAGAAATGTTTATAGACTAATACTATATCGAAATGTAGGATATTTTATTTGATATTTGCAAAAAACAATATCATCATTGATAATTCAATCAACTATGAATAGTATACAGAAGAACTGGAAAGGACGATGTTTTTATAAGAAGATATGTTATTGTGATTGATGTAGAGTATACATGAAATATAAAATCATAAAAAATAAAAAATAGTATTCTATATCAATGATTTTATCACAAAAATAAATTTGAATTACATTTCGTCTTTCATATTTTTTTTTCCTAATGATTATTCAAACAATTAACGCTCACTATAGACTAAATGATGATTGAGAATGTCATGAATGTGATACTATAATAAAGCCACAATGTAGCAGTGTCTGGATTTTGTAAATTTTGAACTCAAAGATCAAAAGGAAAAAAGTAGCAGACATTATAAAAAAATCCAACAGCAACCGAGGAACTCTTTGAATCAAAGCAATTTTAAGGATTGAAAGTACTGTATATGCTCCAAAAACTTTTCGATTTCCAGAACTCAAGATCAGATTGTCCAATGACTGAGAAATACCATTTCATAATTGCCACTGTGTCAAAATACATGTTTTTTCGTATTTTTCACTTCTAGATCCATACTAATGAGTAATTTACTCGATAATTCAATATTTTCAGAAAGAATACATTTTAACTGAAATTTGCAAGATATTCGAGAGATATAATGACAGATTTTATCAATGTATAATAGTATGAGAATCTATAAAAGAATTCTATTGTATATATATCAACTGTCGAGGCATGTTTGACACATTCAATTTATGATTATATAACAAAACACTTGTTATTCAAATTTGCAGCCTATAAAAAGTTTTGTATGGAGCATTTTAAGGATACGTGAGGATTTATTTGGTGGTAAAATCTTATTACTTCTTTCAGTTGTCAAAGTTTCAAAAATTACCCAGGTTCTTTAGAGTCATAGCGTTCTTTGAATTCCATGAGTTTTAGAGTTTCTCGATACTGTTAATTTGTTTTATTGTTGACTATATTTGATATATGAATTATTTAGATGGTGAATTTTGAAATGATTTCTAGTGAATAGCTACAATAAAATAGGTTGATCATCGATTTTAAATAGTTATTCTTGCCATTTTTTAATTTCTTGAACACTTTCAGAGTTAATAATAAATGGATCAGCTTTATGTCTGAACGATTGTTGATCTTCACTCATCAATGGTACTGGAGCATATTGGACATTGTATGCTGAACGAAGCGCATTACTATGATTCGGTGATGAACAATGTAATGTCAAACTGGAGAACACCACAATGCTTCCAACAGGACATAGAACTTCATTCCCTGGATCATTTCCAAAGTATCCAATTAAATCTGGACTCTTATCGTCTTTTTGATGTTGATAACAAGGAAATATGGTGGTAGCTGCTGGCCGTGGCTTTCCATACCAATTGATTTTATGATTCTCATCAGGTGATGGATTTCTTTCTATAGGTAATACGGAAATTGTTCCGTTTGTTGCTGTCATTTCAGTTAATGCACACCAGCAGCTGAGATAAGGAGTATGTTGATACGGAACATAGCCACTATCTTGATGCCAACCGAAAGCTGTTCTTGTTGCAGTATCACTGTTACCCTCTCCACGTTTTACAACAATTTCCGAGTGAGTATAATAAACGGTATCACCTAATACTGCTATAAATCAATAATAACTATTTTTCTTTCTAGAATATAACCTGTAATTATATCATACCTTTGACTATTTGTTCCATATACGAGCTAAATATAATTTTATTCATGTCTGGCTCATGATCTTCATGCATAAAGAAAAAATATTTGCCATCGGATGAACACTGAATTAATCCATCATCTTTATTTATTGTGTTCTCTTCGTTGACGTTTCTTTTTATGAAACTATCGCGTTTGGCAATCGCTCGTTTAATAACTTCCGTCATTATTGCAATATGTTCAGGTGGAATGACAGATGGTAGAATGAAATAACTGAGAGAAAAAAGAATGGTTTTTCCGAATTGTATCAAAATACATACCCGTGCTGATCGAATTGTTTTAAATGTTCAGGACTGACTAACACGTTCGGATTTGACATATTTAATACGTATTATTATTATTATTATTATGAATAAATAACAAATAAAATTCAGAAATGTTACTGTTTTTATTGTAATTATAATAAAAGAAATTGCTATCTGTTTGTTGAAAACAGTTATCTCTCACACGTGCACACTATAGGGTTAATATCTCTTCATAGATAATAAAAAAACGCGTATACACAATGTATTGTTACTTTTACATAAATATAAAGGTTTTTACTTATCTACCATATATTCTAATGTAAGACTAATCATATGATCAACAACTAGTTTAGTTAAAACATAGATAAAACTTACAAATCAAAAGAACAATTTTAGTTCTTATATAGCATTTTTACTATTACGAAATAGTAACAGCAATATCGAAAGAAATGGACGTGCATGAAACTACCATCAAATTATTTTTTTTTAACTATGTTCGATCGGACAACATTTCTTTTATGATGCCGCTCAATTCTATGGCGACAGTTATAGAAATTGAATCATGATAGAGCCATGAATAAGTAATTCATTTTCGCGCATAAACAAACTAAAACAAGCAATTGCAGAAGTATTAGCTAGTTGTTTTTGATGAAATACTCGATATCATACTATTAGTAATTAGTTGTCACTAAAAAGCAATCGGAAGAACATGTTTGACTGTTTGGTTTTTTCTTTGCACATGAGTCATATATCGTTTTCTATCTCTTCCTGATTTGTAATTAAGATAAAGATGCAAAAGTCAGATTTAATTAACGATCATGTGCAAGCAAAATTGAATATAATAGAAACTGAATGGATTTTTCTGCGAAAAAAAGTTGAATAGACAAAATCGAGCACTGTTTTTCGAATCATATTTTTTATTTTATTCTTACAGTCTGTCTATTTGTGTTGATTGTTGGAAAAAATAAAAGCTAAATTTTATAGTATTCTATTGAAAGAAGAACAGAAAAAGAAAAGAAAATGAATCAGTATGGGGAAAGGTACATCGCCTCAAGCAAAGAAAGAAAAATGCATGACATAATGCTTTCACTTTCACATATAATATTGATCGAATAGCACGTGTAACAACAGTCGTATTGCGTTGACAACCAACGTAATGGTTACACCATCTGCAACACCGTACGCATTACTCGGAGCAGAACTGTCGGACAATGATCTAGATTTACGTATAGCATATCGAAAATTAATTCATGAATTGAAAGAAGATAGATTAAAATCGTCTGAAAATCGCAAAATTTCTGCTGAAAAGTTCCGTCTTATATGTCGTGCTTACGAAACTTTGTCTGATCATGATAAACGTCAACATTATAATCAAACCAATACATGGACATATGATATACCTCTAACGAAATATACACTTCAACAACTAGCTGCCGAGCCAGATCTCGTATTACAATTGAAGAGTCGATTACAAAATGCCACTTTAAGACAAATTAACGCACAGGATTCAAATACAGGGCATACACCACTCTATTGTGCAGCGCGTGCTTGTAATGTTGAAGCAGTCAAATATTTAACTGATCAGGGAGCTGAACCTGATTTAGCACAAAGAACAGGAAGTACAGCTCTACATGTAAGTGCTTTTTATGGACATCCTGAAATGGTTCGTTGTTTATTAGAAAGTGGAGCCGATTATCGAAAACAAAATTCCTATATGAACTTAGCCGAAAGTGAATCTTTGAATGATGATGTAAGACATATCTTTAACGATCTCAAAAAAGACCCTTTTGTGCAAGCAGCTGCCGATCAACTTGATTGGTTTAAAGCTAACATTGATAACATTGCAGAACATATTGATAAACAGTATTATCATCAGCGACAGACACTACTTCATTGTGCGAGCAAAAAAGGTTTTTTCGATCTTGCTCGTTGGTTGATAGAAGAACGTTCAGCTAATCTCGATATCGTTGATATCAATTTAAATTCAGCTTTACATCTTGCTGCATATGGTGGAGACACATCGATTGTTAGATATCTTCTTGAACAAGGTGCTAACCCTCTTCTAATTAATAAATGGGGTATGACAGCCGAACAAGAAGGCATTGCACACGGAAGAAGTATAACAAATATATTTCAGTCAATGCGTAACCGAGATAAATTTGAAATGGCAGCACAAGGCATAGATTGGTGGTTTAAATATTATTTTGGTGATAATTCATCGAATGCACTTAATAACGAAGGCACAAGTTTACTTTATATCGCATGTCGTTGCGGTCATACATCAGTTGCAAAATGGCTTTTAGATAATGGAGCAAATATAGATATTCAACTTTCAAGTGGTTCACGAAGTACACCGTTACATAGTGCCACATATTACGGACATTTATCAACAGTTGAATTACTGCTAGCTTATGGTGCTGATATCAATATTAAAAATCAATATGGTGAAACAGTATTTGCCAATGCTAAATCCGACGAAATTAGAAAAGTATTAGAACGGTACCGTGACAATTTATCGGAAAATAAACTACTTAGTGTGCACTTGTATGGAGATGGTAAGAGTTCTGGTGATGAACCACTAGCAAAAATTCAATTAAATTTCGATGCCACTCGTAATGAACTTTTACAGGCAATGCCTGAATCCTTACGAAATAAATACAAAAGTTTTTCAATTGCTCGACGACCATTAAGATTTGACGACAATGATACTACTGTGATATCTAGTGTATGTCGTGCTCGATATGGTAAAACAAAATTCATTGAATTACCACTTTGTATTACCGTTCACGAGTCACCACGGTATACTCATAGTGGTCATGTTACCAGCGATGAAGTTGCTGATTACACCTCACGTGAGTTCCAAGGTAAATTTATTTCAAAGTGTCAAACTTCAACCATTAACATTAAAGGTGAATTTAATAAAACGCAGACATTTACCATTGGTAATTTATCTTTTACTTTTGCAATTAATTGTGTAAGCAAGGATATTTCCATAGAAATACAATATATTTTCTCACCCGATTTTAATACATTTCATTTGCCTGAATGTATGTGTCTTTTCCAAACAAGATATCATAACCAAAAAGATAAACTAAACGAAATGCCAATTGTGTCATATAATACTGAATCAAATGCACGTCTATATAATTGGATACAATCTTCACCTTATTGGTTTGCCTTTAACACAAGAAATATACGTTTACCCTTCATTGGTGGTGTACATGCTTTTGTTCGTCATGTTGATATCATTTCTTCTGCACTAAGACTTCCACCAGACATGTTTATTCAGGCTTCTATTAACAAGCCATATACCACACGTGACGAACCTGTTTATTGTCAATGTCTTCAAATTCGTAACCACAATACTAAGGATTTTCCTCATATTGCCTATCATGGAACATCTATCAACGTTATTCCTTCAATTCTTATGGATGGACTCGTCATGCCAAGTACTGTAGTTTCCAGTGGATTACGTGTATGTCCACCGACAAATCATATTGCACGAGGATTGTCACATTTGGGTATTGCAGATTTTTCTAATGGAATATTTGTAAGCCCAAGTATACATTACTGCTCAGATCCTGCATATGCAGTCACATTCTCAGCTGGTGATCGACGTTATATTGCTGTACTAGAATGTAGTGTAAAAAAAAATTCGTTCGATACTTTTCCAAGTACTGTATCAGGATATAAACCTCATCCAAGTGATAATATAGAGGCTCTTGAATGGCGTCTGACAAATCCTGCAGCAATTGAAATCATATCTATACTTTTTATTCCAATGATAACATCGAGAATCGAAGCAGCGCGTTTACGAGCTAACAAACTTGGTGTTGATCCTAATGCTGTCACATAAACTACGTTTTATATTCTTGAAGTAATTATATCTATCCATGATTGACATTTCATCAATATACTGTAGAATTTTTATTTATTCGTTTATTAAAAGTTTCTATTCGTTGCATTAAAGTGTGATTATAAAGAATTTTTTGGATTGTTCGAAGATTATATGAAATAGTCAAAGCTTTCTATATATTGGATGGTCCAGAAAAAATGAATTATTTTTTGTTTTCGAATTTTGTCTATGCCGTTTTAGTCGTTTCTTGTATAATTTTTTTATCAAAAGATGTAACGTCGAACTCTCTAAGAAAGTATATAAGAGTGTTTAATTTAAAATGCCAGTACAGAAGAATAAGGAAGAACAAATGTTATGAAGGTACAAAATCAGAGGCGATGGAATGATTCCAATTTAGTGGAGGCTCAAAAACTTATCACGTGATGATGACAATGATATAAAAGCAACGGGAAGATTTTCGAGCTTTTTCATTCTAACTCTTATAAATCAGACAGTCGATGTGACGATATGAATTCAACAGAGTTCTTCTAGTGTATATCTTTGTAAGAGCGAACGGTGGAATTCGGTCATTTTTCAAAAGATGCCCTGTTGAGTTTGACAATAATTCAAAATTTATTTTTTGGAACTTACACGATTCAGTGAAATCATTAGATTTCTTTATCGGATAGTATAGAACACAATGTGTTTATACAAAAAAGTCCATGATCTGGAAGACTAAGACTTCGCCTTCAGCTGATCATCATAGGAGGTCCTATCTATACTTACCTGCAGACAGATAACTGCCTTTGCCTTAACTTTTTCTATTTGAAGATGAAATTAGTACATGAACACCAAAACTTATAGAAAAATTTCCGAAAATATGAATTCTAAAAACTATTGTTGAATTATCTGTGTACTTGCTCTGATGAGGTCCTAAAAAACTGAACGTAAGCATGTATAAAATATCACTACTTCTTATTATGCTGGAAGTAATAATAATATTTGTAATATATTTATTTCTTATTTATAATTGCTGATTGGTAGTTTTTAACTCATCAAGATCATTTTCTAACACAAAACGGATCACTTTCTTACTATCACTGTACCCACGAGGGAAGCTCTCGAGATGATAGAAAACTTTTGAACTTGAACTACTTTTATCTTATAGATGCTAGTGAGTAGTGAAATACCCTAAGTTGATTCATCTCTTATTGTTTTGGAAGGAAGTTACGACTAATCTGCTGATATTTTTTGACCTATAGTAGCAGTAGATGAGTGACTTTGGATCTGAAATTTTGTTCCTAAAGAGGTCTTATGAACATTAGAGTATTCTGAAATTTTCACATAAGATGGATGCACTCTTCTTCAAATAATAAATTTTCAAAAAACGACTGTCTTTTAAGATAAATTTTAATTTCGTGTGAGAAATAGGCATTTTTTTGAAAATTCACTATCTGAAGAAGGATGTACTCGTTTTATATGAAAGTTTCGGTATATTCGAGTGTTCATAAGATCTCTTTATAGACAAAATTTCAGATCCAAAGTCACTCATTTACTGCCGCTACTCACACACTGCTACAGGTAAAATAAATCCAATAAATCGGTCATAATTCTCTACCAAAGCGAGGACATACTGATGCTTATTTTTTTGGGATTTATTTCTTCTGCGAGATTTATTGAAATTTATTGATTTACTAAGGATTTATTGAGACTATATAACTGTATTAGTACTCTCACGCACTCTCACTCTTGCCCTCCATCCCCCGCACTCGCTCTCACCCTCAATAGGAGCTATGTGGAATTTATTTTAAGATGTATGGGGATTTATTAAAAAATCCGAATAAATCCTAAAAAAATAGATCCCGGTACCTGCTGTTCGATCGACTTCTATATGTGATAATCAATAAGAACTTTATAATAGAATACCTTCAATCTATGATCCACCATTATTTAGTCTATCGATTCTATCCTACCTTCGTTTGCATATCATGGCGAATATCTTCATATAAAACTCTATATCCATGATCAATTTTGATGCACTGTTTTAAGCTGCAACTACTTGAAATCACAGGTAGTATTATCCTATAATGGAACTTTTTAAATTCAATTACAAACTTTACTTGATCAAGCACCTCATCTTTGTTATTTGAATATTCGTTATAATGTATCATTACCATTGCCAATGTCTGACATTAAATTATTCGTCATTAGATGTTCAGTATGAAATGCTTTCGATTGTGTTTAACAAATTATGAAAGTATTATTTATCTTGTCCACAATATGACACATCTTCAAGCATTAAATACTCTGGAAGAAATGCAGCAGACTGATAAATATATAATTATTGATACGATCAAAATTGATTTTTGAATCTCAACTTGAAACTTTGCACAGAGCTAGGTCTTAATAAGAATAGTTTATTGTGAAAACTTCAGATCTTTTTATTGTTCCTATTCTGAAATACAATTATGATAAAAATGTGTCTTTTATATCACTCATACATATACACAGGCAGAATCGATGTTCTGTGCATTAAAACTTGTAACAGCAATACCACACAATTTTTTTCATAGTATTTCGTATTCAAGAATTGCTTGATCTCTCCCATATATGTATATAATCAAATTAAATTAATGTTGTGTAACTTTAATAGATGACATACAATTAAAAGGTAATGCAAGACTTTCGATGTGAACTAAATTTTACTTTATAAAAAGCAAAAAAGCTCTTGTATTTTGAAACTTTTATGAATCTTTAGACAAATTCATCCTTTAGATTTAATATATTTAAATACTTGGTTGAAAACATAGATACATATATGATCTAAGATTATTTATTATATATATAGTCTTTCTATCCTTATATGTTAATGTTTTCTGCTTCATTCCGAACATTTTTCAAATTCTTTTTCTTTTGGTAATTGTCTTTCGTTGTTATTATGTATATTTTCATTATCTCTATTCGTCCGTTTGTTACACTTAGAATTCTATTATTTTTCTTATCTAGTTCGCTTTAGTGTTGTTAGTTGCTTCTTATTTGATTATAACTCGGTTAGTTTTGTTGTTACAGGTTTTTTTCTTTTGTAAATATTTTTAATTCTTATTGTTTAATTATTATCTTACGGATTAGTTTTTATGTATTCTAGATCGTACAATTCCATTACTAATCAATGACTCTTCTACAATGTTTTTAATATTGATTCTCTTCTTTCAATTATTATTTGTTTCATTGAGCTTAACTAGACCTTTAGAAGATTCTAGTTTAGGTTTAAATGAAGTGGCCTATCATAATGAACCATCACATATATATCTTGGTTCACCTTCTATTGTTCGTCTATCATCAGGACGATTATTAGCAAGTCACGATTTTTTTGGTAAAGGACATACTTCTCAACCTCAAAATGTATCTGTCTATAGTAGTGATGATAATGGTATAACATGGTCATTTCTTTCATACATTTTACACAGTTATTTTACAACATTAACAGTATACAATGATAGAATTTATGCTATTGGTGTTTGTAATGAACACAATAAAAGTGGAATTATTATACATCGAAGTATAGATAATGGTATTTCATGGACTTATAATAATAGTGATGATGGTGTTATTTTATTCAATGGTTTATTTGATTCTGGTGCTATGCCAATCGTTGTCGCAGATCAAGTTATGTATCGTACTATAGAATATCATAATGGAAAAGCTCAATGGCCTTATCCATTTCAAGCTGCTATAATTAGTTGTAACCTATCATCATTCTCAGCATATAATAATGTAATAACAAATGATCCTATTATGTCTCCAAACAATTGGAGAATAACACCACCTTTAGCATTTGATACTAAATGGTTACCATCATCGTATCCCAATTTAACAGCACCTGGTGTTTTAGAAGGTAATATTGTGATATTATCTAAACCATCATTATTCTCCGAAGAACAACAAATACGTGTATTAAATGTATTGCGATTCAATTCAATTCCATTAGCTAATCTTGCTATTATCTTAGAATTAAATTTAACAACAAATACATTATCATTCATATCAATAATTAATTTTCCTGGTGGAATGAGTAAATTCACTATAAGATTTGATCCCATTACACAAACATATTTAACTTTATCTAATCCAGTTACATCTCAACCTGTTCGTGATCAACGAAATGTATTGAGTTTATCATATACTAATGATCTATTAAAGTTAAGGGAATGGCATATTGTTGCTGATCGTTTATTATATGATGATACTGGTTTAGAAGTTAATGATAGTCTTCAATATACTGGTTTTCATTATGTTGATTGGCAATTTGATACATCATCATCATCTAAAAATAAGGCGAGTTGTATCGAATGGAATTGTGATGGTGGTCCAGATATTATTTATTTAATTCGTACTGCATATCGTGGTGCTAATTCTTATCACAATTCAAATCGTATTACATATAAAACATTGCATAATTATCGAGCAATAGTTAAGCAACATCAAACAATGTTAAAAGAGAAAACTATTAAGAAACAAAAATAATTCATGTGATTACAGATCAATAAAATACTTCATTTGCAGATGATTTTTGATATAATCATATCATTTTAATGTTTCGTTCGTGCGCAAAAAAGATACAAGTTGAGAGTGAGAGTGAGAGTGAACTAATAAATTTAAATGAATCAACAAGAGGCCGTCACAGGGCACTTTTTTTACCCCACCCTGCTGTTAAAGCTTATGATAGAGAACCGCGAAATCCATTCTCAGTTCCGGTCATTGCTTTTTTATCAATAATCAGGTCACACATTTTTTGTATTTATTATTCTATTTTTATTAAAGATCTACCAATCGGCTATTTTTATTTACAATTCTTATAGAAGTTCAGTACAAAGTCTCGACTAAATTCTCAAGAATGAGAAATTTTTTACGATTTATATAAGTTTTTGACTATATAAAACACATTATACATAAAGTTGTTTCGATAGTAATTTTCGACATTCCTTGACTCAACATTTTTTGTCATTGTTTTGTTATTTTTGTTATAGTACTTATCTATATTTAATAAAAATTCACTAAGTTGTAAGAAATAGATGAATAAATACAGAAATTTAGGCTTTATCTTATGAAAAATTGTTACCAGACGGACTCTTAAAAATTATTCATTTTTGATTATTTTGAAATGTTTTTATTTATGTAATAAGAGAGATGCTTAATCATTTTAGTTAAAAAAAGTAATGTACTGTTTGTAACTTTCGATTGTTATTCTACTAGTCATTTATTATTTCATATAGACATTTAGAAAACTTGACCTTATATTCTCAATTGAATTCGTAACAATGCGAGACATCATATTAGTGAAATATTTCGAAAGAACCCAGAAGTGTTGATATCTTTGTAAATGTTGGAAAAAGAAATAAAATAAATGCCAAGCAGTAAAATTAAATTTGATCGATACAAATAAAAGTAGCATCTGCAAGTTAGTGTGACGAAACGACCCTACAGCACAAGAAAAATACGGAGTCTTTTATAATATGCTTTCAAAAGGAGCCTTTATCTACTTTGCCGTCGTCTTAGCTTACACATGCTATTTTGGTCAGTTTCAGAAATGGAGCTGATCTGCATTTTTGATGACCAACTGGTCTAAATTCCGTACCTAAACCGAATCAATCAATCAATAAATGAAAAATAATTAAATTTAAAAGATAAATATTTCATATCAAACATCGCACATCATGACAAAGAAAAAAATGAAGCCTGAAACAAGAAGATAAATTGATTGCTTTCATTAATCATTTGTTCTTGTGCTTGTTGTTGTCCATTCAATCGTTTGACTTGGTTGTGCAAGCATATCCATATCGAGAGCATGTATGACTAAGATCTAGAAATGAAATTTAACGAATAATTAATCCCTATTTATTGGTGCAATTTTGGTAGTGTAATATGAAACAGGAACAATTGGAATAGTCGATCTAGTAGACCAAAATGACTTATTCTCAAACTGAATATTCGAAAATATTATATTTTTCAAATGATCACTGGATACTGTTACGAAACCCTGTGCTTTGGAGCAAAATAAGTAGCTGTAGACATTTAACAAGGAGCTCTTATCTTGAAGAACGTACTTGATCAGAAATATTGTATGAAAAGTTCTTGTGATCCTTTCCATTCACAGTCACACTCGTCACCTCTTTGGTAACACCAAGAACTCGAACAAGTTCCAAACGCATTGGTGAATCCTTGTAATTTGCTACGCTTGCATTGATAGTCAATGTGTTCTATTCAATAATGAACGTCTAACATACAAACTCTTTTTCAATCTTTTCACTTACCAGAACGAGTGAAAATTCAAAGTAATTGTAGATTTTTGTTTCGATCGAATCTTGTTAAGAAAGGAAAAAAACTGGGTCTGACTGATGTTATCATCAAAGATATATACTCACCAATGGAGTCACCATCATCCCAAAATAAACTTCCAGTTGCATTTGCCGATGCTGATTGAGCGACAAGTAAAGTAAACGGATTTCCACGACCGAGCATCAAATTGGCTCCCGGTATTTGCATTGGAATGATAAAGCCACCTCGAACGTGGATGTTAAGCTTTTCCAGAGGAGCATCGAGATTAGTAAATACACCCACAGTTTTTACTTGGACACCTGATGGAAATTGATACCAAACATCTGATGGAATATAAGCATACACCGTAGTTGCTAACTATAAAACAAAAAAAAATCGAGTATAGTTTTCTCATTGATATTTACTGGAACAAGATTTGGTGAAATGAGAATGGCACGACCAATTAGAAATTGTTGATCAATACCCAATGTGTTGTTATCGTTGGGAAATCTGAGAAAGTCGTATAATTAGAAAAAAAAGGCAAGTAAAGTCATAAATATCGTACTCGAAATGAAGTGGCTGCACTAGAGTTCTTGATGCTACTGTTGCTTGATAATGAAGAGTATACCAGAATGGAATTAGTGAATATCGCATTAACAAAGCTTGTTTCATGATCTGTTGAGCTGTCCAAGAGAATACAGCAGGATCTTGATCCTAGTTTTTTCATATAAAGATCAATAAATGGTATTATGCTAAACAAGAATGTACCTTCATATGAAGATCATTATGATTTCTCATAAAAGGATAGAAAGCACCCAATTGCATCCATCGTGTACATAATTCTTCGGTTGTATCAAGTTCAAAACCACATATATCAGCACCCACATTCGTTACACCGAACATATTAAAACTGAGAATGGCTGAAACAAAGGATCCATTTTTAAAATATCGAAACTTCAACTTTCTCTACAATTGGTTACTTTCATATAGTTAACTTTTTTCATTATTTATCTTTAGGTGGAAAAAAATCTCATCTCATTCCGTCTCGATGAATAGAACAAAAGTTCTACTAGATTTTAAGTTTTCGAACGATGGTTTTCTATGAATGCACCAGAGAAATCGAAACATAAAAAAAGTATCATAAAATCATGATTTTTTGTTCTGCAGTGAGTTTTTTGTAAAGTCTACCAAAATTTAACTACAAGAATACTTGTTTCAGAAAAAGGCATTCATTCCAATTTAGTTCTAATTGTCACAAAAGAATTCTCAGTTCAATAGATTGTTGCTTAGGAGAAAAAAAACATGAAAGATTTCGTTTTTTCTACTAAAAATTTTTGGGATGGGCAAAGGATGTTCTATCCAACAACTATTTCTTTCGTTATTTGACGAAAAATTCAACGCTACTGTAAAAGACTATTCTTTCGCGACTTTGATGCTTTCGAATTCTAATCGAACTTTCGTTCCATTATAGAGCTCAAGATAGGACATGCAAAGATATAAATGATAAAATAGTCAATATAAATCATCCAACTGCACATTATTAATGCGTACCTGGAATTGAGAAGTACATATCTTCGTGAGTCGCACCATTATCTCCTGTCCAATGAGCAGTATATTGACCTGATCCGGCGAATGTCGAACGAGACAAAACGAATGGTCGTTTTTGACGAATTGTTTTCAGTGCACTACAATATATGACAAGTCATTTTTTTTCAAAAATCTTTAGTCGAATATTTACAGATTCGTTGCTTTTGCTTCGAAATAACCATACATATTGTGTAGATTATAATGAGAAGAAATTGCATGCTGTGCAGATGGACATAATGTTTTTGCACTGAGTGAATCGCCGAATACATCTTTGAAAGTAGTTCATAATTTTTAGTACGATTCTTTTTTCGAAAAAAAAATTACGTGGTACAAATGGAGGTTTATCTAACGAATTATTTGTACAACCATCTTGAGAACCATCGACAAAATTTGATGGTTCATTCACATCCTAGGAAGATATCTAGATGTATTAGTTTCGACTGAAAATATTGACATACAATCCAAATACCATCAAATGAAATTGTATCATGAAATGTAGCAGCAATGCTCGTCCACCATTCAACGGTGCTTGCATTCGTAAAGTCCGGAAATGCTGTCAATCCTAGACGTGAAAATGATGGTACGGTTCAATTGATCATGTCCAACGATCGTTCTTACCTGGCCAAACCTAAAATACATATACATACATCGAGATCGATATGAATATAACAATACTTTTCCAATAATTGGTTCCGATGAATTAAATTTAGTCATGAAAATTCCTCTTTTCAAACCATCATCATACGGTGGATATGTACCAGATGGTTGTGTTGAACTGATACCAGGATCAATAATATTAACATAATGTTTACCTTCAGAATGCAACGAATGAACAACATCTGGAAGACCATTGAAATTTATTTGATCATAAGTAAAATCAAGATGAGATGACATTGCATCAATATCTGTCCATTGAACATCATATGGAAATTCGGCATCATGCATTCGCTAATAAATAAGATAAATGATAAAATTCAAAAATCTTTACTTGAATTTTTAAGAATAGTACTTGAATAACAGCTCGCAATTTATCGATATTATTGTATCCATAACGACATAGATGAAAACCAAGAGACCAGTAAGGTGGCATTGTAGGTTTCTAAAATACAATACAAAAAATGAAATGAAACAATCTCTTGCTTTTTCAATACTCCAATCACATCCCAATATTGTTGAATGACATCTTGTGCTGTGGGTCCAGTAAACAAATACAGATCAATGATACCTCCAATTGTTGTATAAGTGATGGCAGGTAATGGTTGAAGATCAATATCCATCGCATTTGAATTAAGAAAAAATTGTCCATGAAAACTCGTTGGCGTATTATTTTTCATTTCCACATTAATATGAAATGGATGAACACCTGTGACAAATATCAATAAAATACGTATGAAATTATTTATAAGTATATATCTTCTACAGAAATGGTTTTCGTAAAACAAAACTCAACGATTATTTCGGTAATTTATCAGAATATAGTATAAAGTTTATCACAATGATGATTACGAGTTTAATAAGGTCAGGCTATTTTAATATTTCTAAAAAACAACTTTCTAGAAGTAAACACTACTCGATACAATTGGTCTTTCAGTTGATCTTGTATATATGAATCAGAATGTCGTTGAACTGAAGGATTGATGTTATGATTTATTGTCTAAATGTAACTTTTTTCAGACTTGATCCTCACCGTATAAATTAATGTCCTGAATAGGAGGAAAATCACGAGTTCAAAACGTTAGTTTTCTCCATTCATTTGTGACATCGATCAATAACGGTTGCTGATGTTCACCGAATCCATATAGAAATGGACTGGATAGATAGCTGGAAAATTTGATGAATTGATCAGCATAGATGAGTGGCGATACACTGGAATCGAATCTAAAATAAACTATTATGAATACCAAAACAAATTACAGTACTCAGAAGAATGTTCCACATCTTTGTAATCGGCGAAACACGTGAAATTTTAGTCAAAAATGTACTCACAATGTTACACCAGTCGATTTTCGTTTGACAAGAATAGCAAATGGTGCTTGACTGATTGAAACTTGATAATCAGTGGCATTAACTTTTGTTGTAACGACAGGCACTTGAAGTGGAACTTCGAAACGTTTTCTAGTTGAATCATAAATTCGTAGACGAAATCGTTGTGCTGTTTCGTAGAGAAGATCAACTGTCAAACTGAGAATTTCATTTGGCATATATGTCGACTGTTGTTTGAAAATTGTTAATCGTTGACCAAAAGCAGTTGATTCATTAGTCTTAATTTGATACGTTGGAAAATCTCGTGGATAGTAACACCAAGGTACGGTTAATTCAACAGAATTATTCGAGTGATTTTTTAGTAACTGAGTCATCGATGGAACCACTGGGTTCCAACAACAATTACGAGCCAGACATTTTTCTAATGATGCAAATGGCTCAGGATGACAATCGAATCGTGCCGTTTTCAAAGGTTGATCACACTGTCGTGCAGACGCAGATTTGAAGAACAATAACATCACAATCCATTTTACGACAGAGAAATATGCCATTCGATGAGCAATCTATCTAGAAGTGAACAAAAAACCAACAGAACTTCATTGTCAAACAAAAAATACTCTACACAGAATAATAGCTTAAATATTCTATTAATAATATGTATACATATACAGACACAAGAAATATTCATATGGAAGCGAGATGTCGACACGTGCTATCTGTTATTCGTTTGTCTTCAGCTACATTTGCGTTGAAGATCAATATTCAAATTGTATGTAAGAAGCTCATGTTCATTTCGACCTTTTCCCCAATAATATAACTCAATCTTTTTAGACTTTACTATATACTCATAATCAGATTTGCAAGTTAAACTGTTCTCAAGTGCTCAACTTTGCTTGGTTCAACAATGTAAAGTGACACGCATAAATCATAATCCTGGTGATATTGTGACAATATGCCTTTAGTAGTCGGATTTATATTTTGAATACGTATTGGCTAACCACTGTACTACGTTTTTACTTATTGATTTCTGCTGGATTTAAAGAAGAGAGCAGATCTGGGGAACAAATTCAATGTTTGCGGTAGCACATACCTTCAGACTTAGGAAGTTATTCTTCAAGTATTTTCTGCGGATTATCAAACCTGTGGAATGTGTTTTCAAGTAATAAACAAAAATAAATTAACGTAGCACGAGCAAGTGATAACACATTCCTATATACGTGGTGTAATATTTATCTTTCAAGATAACAGCGGGCAGTGTTAAAGAGACGTGGTAACAGTTATAGGAGACAATTGTTGTTTTGAATTTTCTTTGTGGGTAGGATGTTTTATACTCTCTTTCTCTCATCTAATGTTATTATTAATTGACCTATTAAAAACGAATGGAAAAGACCAAAAATATAAATATTTCGATTCGAAAAATTTTCTGATAACGAATAAATATAATTCTGTTTGTTATGAAAAGTTGATGAGGATGGTATCGCATTCACAATAATTGTCTGTCCATTGACAATGTTTTATTTTCAAACATTCTTGTTCAGTTAAAGAAGCACGGTAATCGTCATTAACAACATATCTGAACTAGTTGCTCTCCAAAACCAGATTGAGTTAACATTTTATCATTCATACTTACATTGTATCTGAGCAAAGTCTGATTGATCTGATATGACAATCACGGTTGTTCATTCAAATGAAATTTCTTAAAATCATCAATGAGTCTCAACGATAAATTCGTATGAGATGCTGTCAACAAAGTTGAAGGAAACTGGTTACGAAACATATAGGGCATTTCAGTAAGATGAGTAGCATTGAAATGGAATAGTGCGAATGCCCAATTTTCTGTAGCATACACAAATAGATAAGCAAAAATTGATGATGATCAAGTTGCAAGATGATTGAAAACAAAAAGAATGGGACAATAAATATAATAATCTTCCAATAACCATTTTAGAGTAGTAAAATAATCTGTATCTTTTGTAATCGGATTATATAAGCCAATAAGCTCTTCGGGAAGCTGATATTGCGAAGACTTGACTACTTGATCAAAATTTTTGAGCGTCAATACACTACTTTAATCTTCTTTCGTATTAAAACCACCTAAAATAGATGCTTGTTTATTGAATTGATCTTTTCGAATCAATGATAATGGTTGTTCGTGAAACTGGAAACGTTCGCCAATACAAGACCATAGTGTAATCCAATTCACTGTTAGGTTTCGACTGAAGTACCATGAGTTCGATCGAGGAAAACAGTCAATACTTGAGCCACCGAATGACTCAATATTCTGTTGCACGTATAGAAGTGCTAATTGCTGATCGAGCCAACCAAAATTTCTTTCATTCACACTAGCTAACGGGAAGAAACCAAATACGCCAAGACGATAGTTAATTGTGACAATAATGGATTGCGAAAGGAATGCAAGATTTCGAGTATCATAGTGATTAGCAGTGTTTGCTGCATAACCACCATCGTGTGACCATAATCACACTAGTAGTAATGATGTGTTTTTTTTGCTTTTAATGCCCAAATATCTAGAAAAAGATATTCTTCAGTCTCTAAATGCTTCCATAATTGATTGTAATGGACAAATTGGTGACATATTTCCTCGAATCTCGTTGCATTGACTATGCCTGTCCATGGAGATGATAATGTAGCCGGTGTTCAACGTATTAGAAACTCTCTATAATGAATGCCTAAGTAAATATTGACTCCATCTTATGCAAAATCATGAAAAATTATGTTTCTTTTTTAGTTAGTCTTGTGTGGTGTATCAGGAAAAAAATATTATATTCAGGTATATATGATCTTGATTTGTAATGAAATGTAAATTACGGGATTTCATGAAAATTTTCTTACAAACTCTGCTTCTAGAAATCAGAGAGATACTTTTCCTTAGTCAACTTAATGTGCTGTAATAAATAATATAAAAAAAAATATGGTGTTTTAGTGCATTTTAGTGTCAAGATTTAGTAGATATTTTTGATGTTAAATAATTTGTATGATTATCCTCACCAAGCCAAATCCCTAAATATTCCATATGAGTTCGATAAGTAAAATTTCTTTTCTTTTTTCTAAGCCATTCAATTAATTCTTCATATTGAATTGATCGAGAACGTATTGGTTTAAATATTACACTTGTTAAATGTCTAAGTTGATCAAGAATTATTTTCATATCATTAATATTATTAATATTAATTTTAAGATGTTTGATTTGTTTTAATATAACTGAACAAATTATTTTTATATTTGGTTCATATAAATAATTTGTTGATTGATAATGAATATTTAATGATTGAACATGAATTGCTTGATGCAATAAATCATGAATACTATTCTTTACATATAAAAATGAATTTTGATTAAATTTTAAATTTATTGAAATATGTTTAATAAATAAGAAATTAATATGTGTTGATAAATAATCAATTGAAGTTTTAGAATATTTATCATCAATTAAAAATGTTAGAATAGTAACATTGGAAAATAAATAATCATTCTATTTAAAGAAAAAAAAAGATGTTCAAAACTATTGCATACAAATGAAAACATAAATTTATACTTTTGGCAAGTATTTGTTCGTCATAATTGGTCTTAAATGAATATGTAAATGTGAAATATTATTCATTATAGATGTTATATCTGTTTTTATTGTAGGTAATGTTGAACGAAAGATTTTATCATATTCGAAATCATATGTATAATCCGATGTACAGATTGGTAATGAAAATATATAAAGTAAACGTAATTTTTTAAAATATTCACAAGAAATATACCAATGGTTTTTTTCAAGCCAAAATGATGTTTGATAAGAAGTTAGTATTGATTGAATATTAGGAGGTGTTTGTTGACGAATTAATTCAGTTTTAAAGAAAAAATCAAATTTTTGAAGATTTGGTAATTTTTTTTCAATAAATTCTTCCCATTGAAAACCATTAAATAAAGAATCAGACATGTTTATTGAAGCTATTATTTCAAAATGAATAAGAGATGGTATAGAGAATAGAAATGATTGAATATTATCTGTTTGGATGATAACACATTCAATAAAAAGTGTTTCAAGTGATGTTTGAATATGATTTAATTGATCTAATGATTCATCTATATTGAAAATATGATGATTTCGTAATTCTAATATTCGTAAATGAGGTAAATAATTAAGAATAATAATACATTGTTGATGTGAACATTTATGAAGTATTAAATGTTTTATTGAACATTGTTTAGATATTGGTAAATTAAAAATAATTAAATCTTGAAGTTTAAAATAAAAATATTGAAGATTATTTAATTTATTAATAATTAATGAAATATAATTCATTGTTGTATCATTTATATTTGATAAATATTCATTTTGAATATTAATTGATAAAGAAATAAGTGAATTAATATGAATATGTGTTAGAATTGTAATTAAATTAGATTCTTTTATTTGTATAAGAGTTAATGAATTAAGATGAGAAAAATTATTTATATTAATATGAGTAAGAAATAATTCAATTTGACCAGATGTTTTATTTCCATCAGAAAGTATAAGTGATTTGATATTTTTTGGATCGATAAATTTTAAAATTTTATGAAAATATTTTTTTTTCATTGAACAAAAATCAAGTTGATGTTGATCGTAAGTATTGACGATAGTATAGAAACGTTTAGATACATTGCGAAATGAGAGAAAAATAGTTTCTGTATCAATATAATCAATAATGCGATATAGAAGTTCAGTAGGTAATGTATGAAGAGATGAAATAGACATTATTTTATATTTTATATACCATTATATTATGTCATCATAGCAATCACATGAGATGTTCTGTGTTTTTTTTTGAAGAGAAAAAATATTCTTTTAAAGAGAAATGAAAAAAAAAAAGATATCGATTACTCACTTAGTCAAATAGTTACCCTGAGTCATCTATATCATTGAAAAGAAAAAATAATATAAACTTTTGATGGATATTTATATAAAAATCGTTTTTATTTATGTAATATGATACTCTTTTACTGTTTTAGAGCTTTATATAAAATTATCATTAGTGATACAATATTCAGATTTCTTGCCTCTAATCAATATTTTCTCATTCTATCTGATATTACATCTTTCTCGTACTCTTTTTCTGATAAATAATATTCTTACTAATGGGTTTACATATATACATATATGTATTCGTTTTCTATGTAAATCAATGATAAGAAAAATAGATAGATAGAGTGTATATGATTGCTATATTGTACTAGAAATACTCTAACTTTCTTACATACATCTATAATATTCAGTATCTTTATTTGGTTCTTTGTTATCTTTCTACTTTATTATTATAAAAACAAGAATATTGTCGTCTTTTTTCTATCTTATTTTATAACAATGAAGCAAATATTAATCTTTATTATCTTAATCATATTACTTTCATACAATATATTCAAAGTTGATAGTGCTCGTTGGACACCTGAACAAGCCAATCTTTGGTATGAGAATCAACCATTATATTTTGGAGCTAATTTTGTACCTTCATCTGCTGTTAATGTAATCGATATGTGGCAAACATTTGATATTGTCACTATTGAACGTGAATTGAAATGGGCTTCACAAATTCATATGAATATAATGCGTGTTTTTCTTCATATTCTCTTTTATCAACAAGATGCGAAAGCTTTTTACAAAAAACTAGATACTTTTCTTACTATTACTGATCGATACAATATAAAAGTTATGTTTGTTCTTTTTGATGAATGTTGGTTACCTAATCCAAAGTTAGGACCACAACCAGATCCTATTCCAGGTGTTCATAATTCACAATGGGTTAGATGTCCAGGACAAACTTGGTTATTAGATAATACTACATGGCCTTTTTTGAAACAGTAAGTTACAAAAAAAAATAATGATAATAAACAGAATGTTCTCTATACATGTACAAAATATTAGAAAAGTTCATCTTTATCTTTTCTATTAATATGAGTTTGGATCAGATATAGAAAAGAATTCATTTTTAGATACAACTTTTCTAAAAACGAATCGACTGTTAATGCTTTCATCGAAATGAAAAATGAAAAATTGAAGAATTTTTTCATTAAGTTTTAACATTCTTTTTTTTTTATCTTTAGATATACAAATGACATTCTCTCTCAATTCTCTAATGATCCTCGTGTAGTCATTTGGGATTTATATAATGAACCTGAGTGCAGTCAACAAGTACATGTTGTTCTACCTCTTTTGCACGAAATATACTCTGCTGCTCTCATAGCTAATCCTCGACAACCAATTACTTTTGGAATTGCATCAAACTCTTTAACCAGTACATTAGCACAGTTTGAACTTAATTCATCTGATATTATTTCATTTCATAACTATGAACCGTTAGCAGACACAATGCAACGAGTAACTAAATTACGTAAATTTAATCGACCATTAATCTGTACAGAATATATGGCTCGAACAATAGGTAGTACATTTCACACGCATACATTCTACTTTCGTAAACAAGCAATAGGAGCTATTAATTGGGGCCTTGTAGCCGGCAAGACACAAACATATTTTCCGTGGAAATCGCCAATTAATGCTTCTATTCCTCTTGTATGGTTTCATGATATATTCAACAGCACTGGCCAACCATATTCACCATATGAAATACAATTTTTTAAAGATCTAAAAAGCGAAACTTCGCAATCACTTAGCTTTATAAAAATTATGACAAAATTAACAACTTCATTTTTTCGTCTCTTCTCCTAAAAAAATTATCTTTAGTCTTTGAACTTGCATAGTATTACATCATATCTAATGTATTTTTTTTCTCTATATATAATATATCATTCATTCTTATGATTTATCTAATTATAAGTATAGTTCTCATGTAAATCAATATGGTAAAGTGATTCACATGCATATATCTGAAGAATAAATTGTATTTCAATATCTTTCTGTATTGACGAGATATTCCGCAGAGTAAAACATTTAAAATGAAAAGCATATGTACCATAATACATGCGCTATTTATGTGTTAACATTTTGAATAATAATAACCATTTGATTATGTTATATACAACTGTTCAAATTAATTCTCTTCAATATTAAGTTGATTTCAGGCCAATTCTACGCCATCTCCATTTGTGACTCGTTTCAAATTCAACAAATGATCAGTAGACATATTCCCCTCTCAAGTAATGCTATGTTAATCGTTATACAACCATTCACGAGAAAAGCTAAAACTTAAAATTCGATAACAAAACCTAAATCTCCGAAACTAAAAGTCTCAGTATTGCTACATGTCTACACATTCTTTTCCACATCAAGCTAGTCTCACACACTTATCTATTAAGCAAACATCGTGAAATGATAGCAGAAAAGCCAGTATTTACTTCTTAGTCATCCTTAGGATAAAATGTCATCAATTTTAAATTATGAAAGAATCCTTTCTGACGAATGTTGAGAGAGTTCTTATTGACAGCAATGCGATGGATAAACTTTGCATCAAGTATACTGAACAATATTCTTTATCCTTATAGGCCATGATTATATGTTCGATCTACATATATTTCAACTAACAGGCTTAACTTGAAAAGAGTAGCAATAATGAACAGAATATTTTATTCAATGAAGATTTAAAGTTAAAAATTTACTGGAAAATATTGCATGCGTTCAAGCTGCTATTAAATTCTGTATCGCCTAAAAACGAGAACAGTGTAGAGATATGCATACGGCAAAAAGTGTGTATTTGGCGTACGTTGAAAGAGAATTTTTACGAATATTAAGACGCTGAAAAAATAATTTGAGACAGTCAAACAAACTGAATCTTGTATACATTGCAATATGGAACATTCTGAAGTAACATTTATAAAGATTTCAATTGACCTACGCTTTTAAAAGAAACACAGTACAATACAACAAAAAAAAAAAAAGAAATCTTACAAAGAAATAGAGAAAACATACATTCTATGAATGTAGAAAGATATAAATATAGTTCTACTGATATAAATCTAGAAAAACTTTTCATTTTAAGAATTAATGTTTTGGTTGTAAAGAATCTTTATAAATATTTTGTAAACCATTCGTTTGCTGCCTTTGCTGTAACTTCAAATTTTTCTTTATATGCCGAAAAATGATCACCATCAAATTTCACTAATTTTTTCGGTTCATGAGCTTTTTTCTCAAATAGTTCAATTTCATCTTCCGTAAATGTTATCGTATCATTGTTAGCAACAATCATTAATAATGGACATGGCGAAATTTTTTCAATATATTCTTCTGGATTATATTCACCATACAGTTCTACACTGTGTAATGTTTGTTCATTTTTCCAATTTTTATAACGCCATTTGTCTTCATCCAAGGCATGACCTACATCAAAAAATTGCCACCAATCTTTCTGTAATTCCGGTCGTATTATTGGTATTACTCTTGGAGTCGATCCTTGTGCTCTTTCTTTTCCGTCTCTCTCGAAAGCCTTTAATAATTTTTGATATTCTTCATCATTTTTCTGTCGTCGTCTCAAATTTCGTTTTCCATTAATAGATGGCATTTGTGAAACAACACATTTAACACGTTTATCAGTTGCACTAACAACCAATACATGACCACCACTATAACTTGTACCCCAAATGCCAATACGTTCAGGATCGACTAAATTTGTCAACGATTGTAAATAGGTTATTGCTGAACTATAACCTTGAATTTGTTTTTTGGGATCGATTTCTTGTCGTGGTTCACCCTCACTCTCTCCAAAATTCTGATGATCATAGAGAAGTACAACAAAATTTGATTGCGCAAAGAATTCAGCATATGAATCGAGATAGAGTTCTTTCACAGCTCCATATCCATGTGTCATTACGATTGCCGGATAAAGTCGTTGATTTTCAGCTTCTTGAACGGGTT
>JAJEKB010021020.1:123624-200751 GCA_022393335.1 Macrotrachela quadricornifera
TACGATTGCCGGATAAAGTCGTTGATTTTCAGCTTCTTGAACGGGTTGAAAAAGCCAACCTCGTAAGAGAACGCCATCTTCGCTAGGAAATTCAGCATTACGACGCGTAAAGGATCTATTCATGTCTTTTAAATTTCTAAAATAAATCAGAATAATATTAAATAAATGTAACTATTAGTATTCAGGCGGATTTTTTTTTAATGCAAAAGGCTGAAGTCAAATGATATCGTATTTCATACAACTCATTCAAAAATATAGAGTATATATATACGATTTTGTTTATAGTTCTTGAGATCAACGTATCTCCTAAAATGAGACCACTTCAAAGTTTAGACGTATCACAATACATGTAATACATACTTTCAAACAGGGAATATGAAGAAAAACTAAATAGTAATAAACTGAATATTAGGCATATTTAACAAAACAACTCAAATGAAATTGTTATATTCAATAAAACGAAACAGAAAAAAAATCTGTAAAAGCTTACTTATTGGTAAGGTGACAGAGAGTGAAAATATATTCGAATGAGAACACTCAAGTAATGATAAGAATATAAGGATGATAAAAATTCACGTGGAGAAAGAATAAAAGAAGTATGCAACTTGGTTATAATTATTTGACGAGGACAGCATAGAATAAAAGAGTCGAGATAAAAAGATAAAGGATTTACAATTCGCGTCATGGGCACCTCTATAGGTAACATTTGCTTCTTCAATTGTATCATTGCTATTATCATATCTTGTACAAGTGAGATATAGGTTTCTCATTGATGATTAGTGTATTCTTTTGAGCTAGTTGAGATCCGAAATACTCATGAACAAACTTACAATTGACTAAATAAGTCGCTTGAACTTTTGAGTCAATTAGCAACAAAATCGATGAAACATTAACTCCTTTTATATATAAATTAACAAATGATTTCTTTTGAGAAACTCAATCCTATTGTCACTCTGTTTCAGACAAACAAAGATACTGTTATGTAGCGGAATTGTGGGAAGACATGTGATTCCACGTCTCCCTCCATTTAATGCCTTCTTCAACATTGTTCTCCTCTCCTCCTTCTACATTCTCTCTATGATATCTCTCCTTCTTATCATTGTGAGTGGTTTACATATATATACTCTACGCTTGCATGCAGTGTGTGTGTGAATTGATACAATAAACATATACATATGGAATAAGTACGTCGGTGTGTTTTCATAACATAACAATACTAAGTTTCTATGAAAATAATGTTATTATCAGATATGCCAAAATGAATGTAACTTTTTCCTAATTTGCATATATGTAGATTAAGAAAAATGATAATGTTTCGATTTTTTTAAACATGGTGTGAAACATTCCATAAAAATTTTAAAAACAAAGAACGAGTATGTGTTTATTAGTCTTTATGATCACATAAACTACTTTAATAGCCGAATTATTTTACTCTATAAAAGACAAATGAGATATGGAATCAAAAAAGTTTTATAAGGCTAATTTGGCTAGTAAACGTACTATCGCTTATTTTGATACACACATATAAAAAATGTTAAAATCATCCTGAATTATAGTACTGAATTCTGTTATTTTCTCTAGAGTTTTTTTTATGAAACACCAATTCGTGAACATAACACAAAAATATCATAATGTTCTTAAAATAAAATTATTTTGCCTTTGTTATGTTTATTGTAGAAAATGAGTGAGAAAGAACGTGCATTAATTGCTAGAACACATGAAGAATTTGGCATGTGTTTAACAGCCAAACAATTAAAAGATGATTTTCAAAAACTAGGCATTACAGCTGGTATGACATTATTAGTCCATTGTTCATTATCAAAAATCGGTTGGATTTGTGGTGGACCTGTAACGGTCATACAAGTATTATTAGATTTGCTAGGACCTAATGGAACACTTGTTATGCCATCTCATACAGCTGATAATTCAGATCCTAAATATTGGCAAAATCCACCTGTACCATCCGAATGGTTTGATACTATTCGTCAATCGATGCCAGGTTATCAATCTGATATAACACCAACATTTAATATGGGAAAATTAGCTGAAACATTTCGTCATTGGCCAGGTGTTGTACGAAGTCAACATCCACAATTTTCAATGATTGCTGTTGGTCAGAAAGCAAAATTCATAACTGATAAACATTATGATGCATGTGGTGAACAATCGCCATTAGCTCGTTTGTATAATTGTACTGATGATGGTTATGTTTTGTTATTAGGTGTACGACATCAAAATAATACATCATTACATTTAGCAGAATATCGGTTTCAAATAAATGATAATATTGAAAAAAAATTTATAACTGGTGCATCAATAATAAATCCAGAAACGAAAGAACGTCAATGGTTTGAATGGAATGATTATGATTATGATGCAAATGATTTTAATGATGTTGGAAATGCATTTGATTCAATTAAAGGAAACACAAAAATAGGAAAAGTTGGACTAGCTGAATGTAAATTGATTAAACAACATTTAATAGTTGACTTTGCTGTTGAATGGATGGCTAAAAACAGACCAAAAAAATAAATCAAATGAATTATTGAATGTTTATGAAGTACTATTATCAAATTTTTAATTGATTTTTATTTTCGAGCGTCAATAAAGAAAATGTAACCGATGATCTTTAGACTTATCTGATAAAAAATATTAGCTTATTTAAATCATAATCATTGTAAGATTAAAATATGAAACACGAAATAATTGCTGTTACTAGTCGAAAGATATGTTTTACAAATCTGTCGAAGTCAATATTGTTTATACGTGATACTCTCTTAGATTCATTAGTTAAAATTAAATCATTTATATTCCTATGCTTTATAGCTTGATTGCAAATGTGAGGCTTTCCCGTTTAGTAACGTATAAAAATATAGAATAAATCTCACTTTTAAGTCTATGACTATTATGGTTTGTAGTTAGTAGATGCTGTACAGGATTACAATCGACGTTTAATGTGTGTAAAGCAAAAATTGCATCCAGTTATACTCAACCTTCGTTGCTACATGATCTTAATCACTCAATTCTTCTATATAAATAATATACATATATATACATAATAGGATAAATTAAAACACTTTTTACATTCGATAAAATATCAAAAGAAAATAAGGTACCTCTGCGACTACTTTTGGGTACCCCTGAATAACAATGTTAATCCACATAAATATTGTGCATATTACATTATTAATACCATAGATAATAATGATATAGAAATTTAGTTCTGTAAGATAATTGGATAAATTTTCAACATATTACTATAAAAATGTTCCCAATAGAAGATAAACTTATTGTTCGATTAATAGAAGGATAAAAACGAGATAAAAATATTATTGTTCCGGTCGATTTATTTGATTAATGAAAGAATGCATAAAAAGCAACATAACAAACACCAAGGTTATATATGTAAATACAATTAATGTGATGTGATGCAAAGAATTTATGTAGTCCTGCGCGATTTTTCTCTCTTTCTTACTTTCTCGACATACACATCAAAAGTTGTCATTTTGCAGTGGGACGATCTTTAGAATAGAAAATCATATGAAACTTCAGGGGCCACGTTTTACTAAATGACTGATTTTATCTATACAGCTGTGTGAACATATGATAATAGACAATAAATCAGAAAGATAATTAATCGATTAATCCGATTTTCTTTTTTTTTTTCAAAATAAACTGATAAGGATTAGTGAAGGTTACATAGTAATGAACTTCGCCATGTCTATTTTTCGATTTCTTTGCGAACTCTATTAGCTGATCGATCCCAACAATTCTTTAAACAAACGATTTTCTCGACATATCTAAATAAATTCTTTCATCATACGCTAATGATGAATATTCGAAAATATCTAAATCGTGATTTCGTAGTCGAGTGAACCTCGACTACCATCTAGTATTGTTTTATATAATCTATTTGATATCAAATATTACTCAGATGGATAATTCATTAAAAATATCTCATAAAGTTAAAAATGGTTATGAAAAAACAAATTAATTATCAAAAGTTTTTATTTTCATTTTAAATCAAAATATTTAAAAAATAAAAAATAAAATTAATAATATTTAGATTAATAATATTTAGAATTATTTAATATGTAAAGAAAATATTGATGATAAACAACATTCGTCAAGAAAATTTCAAGAAAAATTAATTCGGCATAGTACAGCTGAAAAACTAATTCTTTATCCAGCATTTGAAAAAAATATTTTTATAAACAAGATAATAAATTAATTGAACAAAGTCAATATCAACATAATATTATTACGTAACTTAATTTTTGTTTGTTTTTTTAATTTGATTATATTTAGATGAAAAAGCTTTTATTTTTTTCTTCAAACAACATCAATAACTGATCCACAATATGTTTTTACATTTAATTAATTAATTCATATTTTTCATAAACATATGCAATAGTTCTTATTTATTTTTATTTTTATTTTCAAAATTAATATTAGTGAAGAAAAATCAAATTTACCGAAACTAAATAATAATATATCAAATGAATTAGGTCAACAATTAGCTAAATCATTTCAACAAGCAAAAGATTCTCATCATCTTAGATATATTTTATAATAACTTGACTTGAAAAGTAACGAATGATCATATTTTAATAAGTGGTCTGCTCTATCTTATTATCGAATATATATGCAGAAAACAAATTAAATAAACATTTGAATCGTTTTAAACAAGCTGTAATTTTTTGGTTGTTGTACAAGTTTATTTGATCGAAAAGAGTTGCTCAACTATATTCATACAAGTTATGCTAGGACAATTCGTCACAATGACATAATCCACTTATTATGGATATTTATTTTTCAAGAATGTAGCAACTTATTCAATTAAATTTGAATTATTACTAATGGTTACGCTTCCATTTTTGATCTCGAACAGTACACTGATCTTCTTATTTAAATAAAAAGAAAGTTCATTCAAATCATACAAGTTGTGAAAGTTGTCTTATACCAATGACAATGCTACTTTGTCGTTCGTTTAATTTATGCTGTAGTTCAAGGTTTATAAGAATGCAGAAATATAAATTCTGTTTATTTAAGAATTATTACCTGTTATTTGATATAATTAAAATTCAATTCAGAGTTTATACAATGCTCTAAATAGTTTTGATGCATGATACCTCGAAACCAAAAGTTTTTTTGTATCCTATTAGCATTAACTACAGAAGAGGAAATGAATCCAATATTTAGTCTTTCTAGGATGCTTTATCGTGCTATATCTTGTCATCAAAAATAGAAAAGTCATTGAACTAGACGTTTGAAACTTGATTTCACTAAATCACTGCTGTCTTAAAATATATATGTATCTATATAAGTTATAATTGGATTATATCTATAGATGAGAAAGAAAAAGAACAATAAACTAGTGTTATGTGTGTATTGTTGTTTTTTCTATTTTGAATTGATTCACGTAGTTATTGTGATGTACAGCTCAGATTCTATACACTACTGCAATAAAATGGGTAATAAAATACGCTGATTAACGATAAATATAAAAGAAATAAAAAAAATAGGACATTATTTTTGTGATGAGGTTAACTTATTGAGAGGATCTATTGCGTTTTATCGTATGTACATATATAAACAATGTACATAGGTAACAAATCATGCATGAATAAGTATGTTAATTTGTATGTCAATAGTGAACTAAAAAATTTATTAATTCAACTGAATTCGAGTACGGTATGTAAACGATAATCATATGACAATGATCGAATAGAAGTGTTTTAATATCTTCTGTTACATTTTATCCAAAAAATAATTTCTCATTATTGATAAAACATATAGTTATATTTTGTGCATTTTTTACTTTGAAAAAAGTGTAAAGCAAAAATATTATATATATATATATATATATATTATTTAATATTACTGTAGATTATTGTTACTATTTTTCTTTATTTTTGTATTTTAAGATAGATTTTAATCTGGGGATATGATACTTTCATTTGATTATTCTTAATAAAGTCGATAAAAAACTTAAAGATGCGTTTTTAAGTATGCATGTATAAATCTGTTCTCTTTCAGATTAAATTAACTTTTATGAAGAATAAAAAGATATCGATTGGAGGCTTATTTTTTAATCGACGTCGTCTTAGCGATTCACGAAAAAATTTACTTTCAATTTCAAATATTAACAATCCAGCATATATTTCTTATGATTGTCAAATATCGAAAAGACGTTCGTCCATTATTTCCGCTTTAAATCGGCGTTCATGTAGCTCACTGATTTGGTGGATAAAAACTAGAAATTTTTTTACCATCAAATGTGGTATTTTTGGATTTGCTTTATTTGTAATCATGGCCATGATTGTTGGTATTCTAACGGTTTGTTTTACAACGTTAAAACCGAGTATGTTGTTTCTTCCATTAAAACTTGTTTTGGTTTAATACGTATATTATTTATAAGATTTAAGAAAACTCCGTCTTTCCCAATCTAAAAATATTTTGTTTTTCGATTCCTTGATTTTCATTTGTGAAGGTGTATCGGAGTGTGCTCTATTCGTGCTGTAAAAATTAGAACTATGCCAAGCCATATAGTTCCTGAAAAAGTTTTTTTTTCGTTTCTATAAAATTTGACAGTATTTATAAGGTTCGCATCATCAAAACAAACCGATTTTTGATAGGTTCTTCAATATTTTGCTTCTACGGATGTATGAAAATGATATTTTTCAGAACAAAAAAAAACACTCACAAAAAACTCGAGAGAGGTAATATCTGAAAATTTTGGGTCTATGACAACTTTTGCTCTATATATCGAGGTTTATTTACTCTAAGGTTTTCATAATATTTTACCGAGTGGTTCCTCAGCAACCATAAACGGCGTGCAAGAAACCCCATTAACTACGAAAGCATCAATGCATTTATCAACAGAGTTATACTCATCCGAAAACAAAATCGAGCTTGATTTTGTCTTTTAAATTCTATATGTTGTATCAAATCCTGAAGCACTCTCGTTTTCTCTATTATCGAACTTTTAATTAAGAGCAGTTTTCTTCTTTCTAATACATCCTATTTTTTCTAATATGTCACTATTATTCATTCAGCGACTGCGAAAACATAAATTGCACAAAGATTTCAAAAGCTAAATATTATTTTTGAATTAAAAAATAATAATTCAACTAGTGAAATGATGTAGTAATTTAGTTGAATGTTTATGTTTTATTGTTCAAGTAAATGTAGATTAGAATTCATGTCCAAAATGTGTAAGTAGATGAATTAAATGTTGTCTAGACAAAATAAAATAGTCAGAAAATGAAACAAAAAGAGATTATCTTGTATCGTTTGATGAATCTTATAAAAAAAAACTGTTCATCTTCAAAATATAAAATTTATAATTCATCTGCATCTTGTTGAAAGAATGTTTTTGTAGGTGAAGAGTGCGTAATGAAATTTAAGAAATTAGTAGAAGATAAAATGATAAACGATTCACATCCGGTTTCTGTTGCTGTTGGTCATTTTAATAATGACACTTGGTTAGATATTGCTGTTGCCAATTCTGGTACAAATACAATAGGAATTTTTCTTGGACAAAGTAATGGGTCTTTTGCAACACAAATGACTTATTCTACTGGAATCATGTCACGACCTATATCAATTGGTGTCGGTGATTTCAATAATGATCATTCAATCGATATTGTTGTTGCTAATTATGATTCTCATACTGTCAGTGTACTTTTAGGATATGGTAATGGAACTTTTGATAAACAAATTCCATTCTTTACTGGTCATTCTCGTCCATTATCGATTGCTATTGGTGATTTTAATAACGACAAATGGTTAGATATTGTTGTTGTCAATAATGGAACAAATACTATAGATATACTTTTGGGAAAGAATAATGGATCTTTTAAAATACAAAATACATATTCAACTGGTTATGATTCATATCCATATTCTGTTGTTGTTGGTTATTTTAATAAAGATAAACATTTAGATATAGCTGTTGCTAACTATGGTACTAACAACATTGGTATTTTCCTTGGATATGGTGATGGTAGTTTTACATCACAAACAACATTTTCAACTAGTTTTCGATCTGGTCCATATTCTATTGCTGCAGGTGATTTTAATAATGATGATCAATTAGATATTGTTGTTGCTAACTATCATGTTGACATTATTAGTATATTTCTTGGATATGGAAATGGTACATTTGCAGCACAACTAACTTATTTTCTTGGTTCTAGATCTAATCCATGTTTCGTTGCTGTAGGTTATATTAATGAAGATGATCATCTCGATGTTGTAGTCTCTCATAGTATTAAGAACAGTATAAGTGTGCTTATTGGATATGGAAATGGAACATTTGCAGCACCAACCGAACATTCATTTAATACTGAATCAAATCCAACTGGACTTGCTATTGGAAATTTTAATAATGACAAACAATCTGATGTTATTGTAGCAAATTCTGGAACAAACAACATAATTATACTTAGTAGATATGCCGAATTGTCATATCAAAATCCACCAACATATTCGACTGGTGAAGGTTCGCTTCCATGGCAGGTCGTTGTAAGTGATTTCAACAATGATAATTACTTGGATGTAGCTGTCGTCAATTATGGTACAAACAGTATTGGGATATTTCTTGGTCATGGCAATGGAAGTTTTGAAAAACAAATGGAATACAGTACTGGAACAGTCTCTCGTCCAATGGGATTTGCTATTGCTGACTTTAATAATGATAGTTATTCAGATATACTTGTTGTTAACTTTAATGTCGGCTATGCCACTTTATTGCTTGGATATGGAAATGGAAGTTTTAACATGACAAAATCTTTTACTTATGATGAATCTTCAAGTCCAAGATCGATCGCTGTTGGTGATTTTAACAATGACAATCAATTAGATGCTGTTCTAGCCAATAATAGTAACAATGGTATAACTATCTTTCGTGGAAATAAGAATGGAACCTTTAAATATTTAAAGACATATGTGACAGGAGTTGGTTCACGACCAAATTTTGTGACTATAGGTGATTTGAATAATGACAATCACCTGGATATTATTGTCGCTAATACTGAACTGGATAGTATTGGTATATTTCTTGGTTATGGAAATGGAACTTTTGCAATACAAAGAATATATTCGACTGGAAAAGCTTCTAGTCCACAAACTGTTGGTCTTGGACATTTCAATAATGATAATTGTTTAGATATTGCTGTTGCTAATAGTGGTAACGATAATGTAGGAGTATTCCTTGGATATTGTGATGGATCTTTTACTAGGCAAACAACATATTCAACCAATTCTGGATCTTATCCATGGTGGATCACAGTTAGTGATATCAATAATGATCAATGGTTTGATATTATTGTTACTAATCAAGTTGCCAATAATATTGGTATTTTCCTTGGGTATGGAAACGGAACTTTTGCAACTCAACGTACTTTTTCAAGTGGTTCGAATTCACAACCATACTGTGTTACTGTAGTAGATTTGAATAACGATAATCAAAAAGATATTGTCATAGCCAACCATGCTGCAGGTAATATAGCAGTATTATTTGGACATGATGATAAAGTGTCAGAAAATCAAATAATTTATTCAACAAGTTCAAATTTACATTCAGATTTAGTCACTGTCGAATATTCTAATAATAATGATCAACATCATATTAATGTTACTAATAGTATGAGTGAATTTCGACTTGGAGATTATTATTTAGATTTTCAAAAACAAATATTCTATCCAACAGATTCTAGTTCTCGACCATATTCAGTTGTTGTTGCTGATTTTAATAATGATACTTATATGGATATTATTGTCTCAAATTCAGGCAAAGAAAATATTGCTATTCTTTTAGGATATGGAAATGGAAGTTTTAGAGATGAAATGATACATTCAATTGGATCTGGTTCTCGTCCTCAATATATTATTACTGGTCATTTCAATAAAGATGATTATTTAGATATAGCTGTTTCTAATTCTCTTAATGACAATATACATGTACTTTTAGGATATGGTAATGGTTCATTTAGAGAACAATTACCTATTTCAACTGGTTCTGGATCTTATCCGAATTCAATGGCAATTGGTGATTTAAATAACGATGGTTGGTTAGATATTGTAGTAGCTAATCCAGGAACAGATACTATAGGTCTAATGCTAGGATTTAATTATACATCTTTTGAAACTTCAAGAAGATTCTCCACTGGCAATTCTTCGGGCCCGATTTGTATTGCTACTGCTGATTTTAATAATGACAGTTTGCTAGATATTGTAACTCCAAATTATAATAGTAACAATATAGCTATACTTCTCGGTTTTGATAATGGAACATTCACGTCGCCAAGAATGTATGCACAAGTAAATCAATCACATCCATGGTCAGTAGCTATTGGAGACTTTAATAATGATAATAAATTAGATATTACCATTGCTATGTGGGGTATTAATCAAATGGGTGTGATTCTTGGAAATGGTGATGGAACATTTGAAGAACCTATTTTATATTCAACTGGTTTTGGTTCACGTCCAGTAGGAATAACTGTAGGTGATTTCAATAATGATCATCAACTTGATATTGCTACAGCTAATTATGGTGCTAGTACTGTAAGTGTATTTCTTGGTTATGGTAATGCAACTTTTACAGAAGGAAGCATTTATTCCACAGGATATCGTTCTGGTCCATCATCAATTAGTGTTAATGATTTGAATAAAGATAATTATCTTGATATTGTTTTTGCTAATGAAATCACTTATAATGTTGGTGTACTTTATGGATATGGTAATGGAAGTTTTAGAACTGTAATGACATATTCGACTAATCCTAACTCTAGTCCGCAATATGCTGCTAGTAGTGATTTCAACAATGATACTGTCCCTGATATAGCTGTAGCTTTATACGGTACAGGTGATATAGGTGTGTTTCTGGGATATGGTAATGGAAGATTTTCATCAATAAAATTATATACAAGTGGTTTTGATTCAGGTGCACAATATCTTGCATTTAATGATTTTAACAATGATAAGTGTGTGGATATAGTTGTGGCCAATCTCAATACAGGTGATATAGGAATACTTTTCGGAAATGGCGACGGAACTTTCAGAAGTGTAGTATTATATCCAACCAATTTAGATACTGCATTGTACGCAATCGCCATTGCTGATTTCAATAATGATACAAGACTTGACATTGTTTTTGCAGATAATAGCTTAGATAGTATTGGTATATTTCTTGGAAATCGATTTCGACCTTTTGGAAGTTATAAGTCATTACTATACATGAATGGCTCTAGTCCATCTTCGGTTGCTATTGGAGATTTGAATAATGATGCATGCTTGGATATTGCCATTGCAAATTATGGTACTAATAATTTAGGTATTCTTTTTGGGAATGGAAAAGGTTCTTTTGAACATGTACAGATGCATTTAACAGAAGATGATTCTAAACCAGTGTCAATTGTTTTGGCTGATTTTAATAATGATACTTTATTAGACATTGTCGTTGCTATGTCTAAAACGAGCAATATTGGTGTATTTCTTGGTGCGGGTAATAGAACCTTTCAAAATTTAACAATTTATTCATCAGAAACTGCTTCATTTCCAATATTCATCACTGTTGATGATTTTAATAATGATAATATCACTGATATTATTGTTGCAAATAATGCAGCAAATAGTGTAGTTATATTGAAGGGATATGGAAACGGAAGTTTTGCCGAACAAATGTCTTATTCAATAGGATATGGTAGTAGTCCATACTCGATTGCTTCTGGAGATTTTAATAATGATAGGTGGATAGATATTGCTGCGGCTGATTATATTTCGGATAACATCAAAATTCTTTTGAACTGTCCTGAAATTTAATTTTCATATTTCATTTTTTCTGTTCAACGTTCTCAATATAATATGAAACTCTTGTCTATTTACGTTTCTTACTAATATATATTTTTAATAACGGGTGGGCCTTAATATATTGTACTAAATGTTTTTACTTTTTTTTCATTTATTTTCTGTTCATGAAAAATATCCATTTATATATTAAAACATAAAGAATTTCAAGCTCTCCAAAGGATTTCATTTTGTTCTTCAATTAAAGTTTATTTGAAGCGATGTAAATGGTTTCCATGTCCATGGAAAAAATTTCATATATATACATAGATATTGTTTCTACATTTTTGAGTACAGCAAAATCTGTTGCACGGAATGGTGCAAAAATCATCTAAGTAACGGATGCGGCAGAAATAAATGTCGGCTTTTGTATTGTATTTTTTCATCATGTACTGCATTTTATTTAAAAAAACAGAATATACCACAAGATAGAACGTGGAAAGCTCTACAACTTACAAAGAACAGTTTATTTAAATAAGAAAAAGGAATTCCTCATGCACGTCGAAAGGATGAATTTTTGGCAGTGCCACATACTAGCTACGCTGAATTTACTTTTTTTTTAGAATAAAAACAATACAATTAAAATAAGTTTTTACTTTGTAGATTGTAGAGCTTTTCACGCTGCATTTTCTAGTATATTTTGTTTCTTTTAGGAAAACATATTAGTCGATAAAGAGACGAAATAAGAAAAAAAAATTGTTTTCGATAAGAATAGATTATGTAAAATATATGATAAAAATTTTTTTTATGTAATAGACTTTTTTACATCTTAATTAGTAAATTTCCTTGTACATTCTTCTTCATATGAAATATTAGTTGACCGATGGCATATTAATTTCCAGCGATTTAAAGAAAATAAAGTTTTCTTATTAATTTTAAACTAATTCCAGATAAAAAAAACTATTGTGCAATTTCAAAATAATTATTTTTTTTTTATAAAGTAACTCTTAGGAAAATAATAAAAGTATCCCATATAATTATATATTTGACATAACATTGATGAAAGACGATAATTGCAATTAACTCTTTGAGGACCGGCTTTTTTTATAAAATAAATGAAGCTGTAGCGTCAGAATCAGTTATAATCAGAGAAGTATTAACTATCATTATTATAATACTTGTTCTTACTGCAACGATACAAATAGAGAACTTTAAGATAAAAAAAGAATTAAAACGCTCGAAAAATCTACTGAAAAAAATCTAAAAATATTCGTTTGTACTGGAATTTCCAAAGCAGTATATATACGACCACGGTCTCCAAAGGATTAACAAGAAGATATTAAATTGAATTTAGATCAAAGCCCAATTAAATGAAAACAATTCGAATTTTATCCAAATCGTTTTCTAATTTATGTCGAAAACTAGTTTAGTGTTGTCTCTGTTTCTTATTATCTTGGATATATGAGAAACATATGAGAATGAAATAAAAATTTTTATATAGTTTTTAATATTTTTCCACGAGATTTTGTTTTGTAACAATCATCACTAGATTAGGAAGCACTGTTGATACTGAAGTATTTATTGATCTGCCACGTTGTCGGTATTCAATGGCTAGATAAGATATTGTGGCCACAGTCAGATAGACAATTTGTAGAATAATTGATACACGAACACGCAATGCTGCCGACGATAAAAAAACGACTAAACCACCAACATTTTGTATGAGTGAATATATAGAAAAAGATGGTTCTTTTGTATCGACAAAAATCGAGCCATAGAAAGCTACAAATAAATCAATATATATGTTTACATATTCATCTAAAAGGACATCTCTACACATAATTATCCTTGAATTTTAGTTTAAAAAATTGATAAAATACTATATCATTGAGTAATACATTAGATTTCGACGAAATATATCCATTCTTTCAATATGGATCTGAATAAATGGTGGATATATTATCCTTACAAAAGATTTTTTTTAGTGTTCAGTTGACACTAAATATTTGGCAACACTGCAAAATATATTATCTTGTTGCACTTCATAAACGTGATTTTAGACAGTGCTTTAGCATTCTTTTAAATGAATATTTATGAATAGCACAATTGAACTGCTGTGATCGTACGATTTTTAGAAGATGACAAACCTGTTGTAAACGGCTTGATAATAGCAGTTGTAAAACCTGATATACCTGCAAGAATGTACAAAACATAAGCTTGATTAATATTTGGATTCCATAAAAGCATAACCACAAATATTGCATAAGACAGTAGTGATGACAACAGCATACATACGATGCGACTATAAGCCAATTTAGCAACATAACCAATAATGACACTAAAAATACTGGCAGTAACACCATATGCCGTCATGACAAGGCCTGAAAAGGAAAAATAAAAATAAAATAGAAATCGATATTATAAATTACCGATATATTGAATATCCAATGTACATGTGACGAAGCTCTAAAAAGATCCATAATATCAATTGATTATTATTCGAAATGTCAATGCATAATATTGAATACATATTCGTTAATACATTTGAAAAAAAATGAACTATTTTATTGACGAGAAAGTATCAAAATATCATTTTTCTAAAAATTTATTTTAAAATTGAAAATGAATATATTATTTATAAACGGCTTATCAGAGCTTTTCTTTCATTTTGTTTAAAACAAAAAATTTAAGCAAGTTTTCATATTCTAAATTACAGACGAAAACCTTTTTATATAGTGAGTCGAATTCATTCCTATCATTATAAACTAAATAAAATTAACGTACATTTGTAAAAGTTCCAAAAATGAACGTTTCTGAAGCAGTACTCCAAAAAGTTAGCGGAGCCAACAATAGATGGTCTAGGTTTTTCAACTGTTTTAACGTTGACAATGTATATTTCAGTGATGTATGCAACAGATTTTTAGTATCATTTTCTATAACAAAATAAAGTATTATATTTATGTTGAAATGATATATAAAATTACCTTCTGATTTGCGTATTTGATCGAGAAAAATGAGAACAAAAATAATAGATATCAGAATAATAGCAATGAATACACCATAGAGAATATAAGCCTAAAAGAATTCTTTCAATATATACTTTTATTTAATCATCTATTTACCGTTGTAGATGATACACGATTGTCATTATTATCTGATGTTTGTTCACTTTTCAAAAAATTAGATCCACATGTTGTCGTATTATTCATTGAAATTTTATTTGAATCTCGCAAGATGAAATATGTCACTAGATTACCCCAAATTTGAGCTGAAATAACATAGTTTAATAAAAAAAAAGTATTTTAATTAATTAGGAATAGTAAATATTACCAGTTTGATATGTACAAAAAAAGATTCCAAAATATTTATTCAATTTTGCATCATTATCATCATTATGATTTTCATCTGTGCTAAGAACAGTCAGATAAGCACTTTGAGCTGTCCACATAGTCACACGAAATATACCTCCTACGAATGAGACTAAACAAGAAATTTATAAGAATAGTCGAAATTTTATTTGTGCACTTACTAGGATATAGAAGTGCAGCAACTGGATACAAGTTAGCTGCAACATAAGCAAGTATGGCAATTTGTCCAGCAACAATAATCCATTTATAACCAAAAATAAAAATAAGTGGAGTAGTAAGAAGAAGAGCAGCAAATATTGAGCCAGCCGCAAGAAATGCTAATGAATAGAGACCAATTTCATCGTTAATATTAATACTCGACTGTAAATTATTGACAGCGTTACTCGAAGTAAATACACAGACGAATACCAAACAAATTATACTTAGATTTTTCTTTTTTCGATTTTCTTTTTTATCCATCTATTCGTTCTAGATTTTGATTTCTTTCAATTTATTATTCGTTTAATCTATAATGTAACAAAAGGTAACTTCAAATATTCACGATAATAAAATAAAATTTAAAAAGAAAAATTATTGAACTATTCTCTTAAACAATATATTCTGATATTTACTTATAATCCTACTTACGATCAATAAATCATTTAATAGCATTTTATAAGGTATTAGAGTATATTATACTGTTTAAACTTTTACTGTATATATAGTAGCGTAGAATAAAAAAAAAAGGAGAACAAGGTAAAATGTACTATTAAACGAACTTTTACACGATTCTGTTAACTAACATATCATAGTAAAAAGCATTTGCGCATGATTAATTTAAAGAGATGTATTACCTTCGTTCTTTTATATTTTTGCACTACATAATTGTCATGCACAGTAGATGAATGAAGCATATATTTTTTACATATATCGCAAAAATAATCATTCATATTGAAAAATATCCTTATAATATTTAGTGCACATTAAAACCTACAAATAGAAGTATTCTGCAATTATTGTTCTTGAATATTGATCTATTGCCTAATTTTTAAAAAAAAAGAACGTTTAAATTTCATGTGTCGATTTTTTTGACTTTTTTTCAAATGAAAATCATCATTTTTTGATGTTATTAATGCACGTGTGAAGTATAAATTTCTCCTTATTTTTGCCTTGCCGTATGTTTATGTTTCTGTAAATATTCTCCAACACGTATCATTTGATAGTTAAAAGTAATGAGTCGTTAAATGGAGCACCATGGCAAATAATCAAATCAATATCTTATAAAAATATTCCTTTTTCGGAATATGAGGACTCAAATACATATATATATATAGGATCTATCATTCTCTAAAATACTATCTGACCAAGTTTTTTAGAGTCTCAAATGAGAAAATGAATCATTTTTTTGTTTTTATAAAATATGTGCTGTAATGTCCGAGTATTCATACTGTCTCCTTTCAGTATAAAAAAAAACACAGGTGATGTACTGATCGAATTCATCTGTTTTGATAAAGAAAAATAAGTAAAATATGAATAAAAAAATTAATTTAAATTATTAATTATAAATAGCTAAAATGAGTACAATACAGAATAATAAAAAGGTTCAATTTTAATATTAAAAAATAATTCTTTTGATGAATGATCATGTAAAATAGAATCTTTTTCCTTTTAATATCTATGTGGAACTTTATTGTTGTGCGTATTACTTCTTCATTGGATTTATTAATTGTTTGAATAGTTTTCCCACTATGATTTAAACTTCAATATTTTCGAATTTATTTATTTCTAATAATCATTTGATAGATAATCAATCCATTTTTCAATTTTCATATTCATTTTTAAGTAGAAATAATATCTAAATGTACATCTTATGATTAATAACGCTTTGATCGAACTACACATTGTATTGTTATTTTAAACATAACATAATACGGTCTAACACTCATCAATAAACTATAAATTGTCGTGATACGATTATATTTGTTATCAACTTTGATAACGGTCATATGTCAAAAAGGATGGTTGTCCATTGCTCTATCATATAAATGTATTCTTTTTGTTCTATTATCAATACTTCATCTTAACAGCGTAAGTTATTGATATAACCATAGGAATATATACATCTTTCATTGAGCTATTTTTTGAGAATATATTTAGTTTTTCTTATGTATTCTAAAATTATATTACTTTTGAAAGAAATTGAATACGTCATAATATACAATTATTGTATTATTAGAGAAAAAGTTTATTCGATATTTATTAGGAAGGTATGAATTTTTGTACAATTTAAACTAAATTCAACATATAATCTGTATGATGATCATTTCTCTATTCTCATAATTCAATAAAGATTGAAATAGTATACAAGTATATATAAAAAATATTCATATTTTCTTAAAATCTCTATAAGTTATTTCTATAAAAATGGTTATATTCGTGAGTGATTCTATTATTTAAAAAAGAAAAAATACAATATTGTCTCTTTCATATTTATTTATAGAAGTATTGATTATTTTAAACTAGCGGAGGTACCCAATGAAAAGAGAATATGGTTAAAGTTTTGCATCTTCCATCCGACTTTTTCTGTTGTACATAACACGTCTTTTACAGGACTGTTCCCCGTTGTGAATGAACTATCTGCAACAGAAATTTTCGCATCACACCTGAAACCTCTTGGAGAGGATTTTTACCGGCATGCATCAGGCATCTTCAACAGGACTCTTCTCATCGGGCTCAAGCTGGCATCCTCACTCGCATCCACTCTGGGCACGATTAGTCTCAAATTTGCATTGAACTGCGTCATTTGATTAGAAAGTGAGCAAAATCACGGTCTCTTACAAATTGGATGAAGTTTCACGCACGTCTCCCTTTCTCATCTCAAATCATTCTGCCAACTTTCAATAGCGCACTCAAGGAACTGATGCGGATAGTTCCGTGACACTATCTCTCACGATGACTAAATACATAGCGAACAGACTCATCAGAATCTCGATCTGTATTGATCAGGATGAAATTTCACCGTCCCTTCCGCGCTCCCCGTTTAGTGGTTCCAATCCCACGTCGACTTTCCTCAGGAGCTAAGGTAGTAGTGTGGAAAGTTTTCTGACGCTAGCTATCACAGGGACTGAATGCATAGCGAACAGGCAAACATTCTTCTTTGAATATATAGATACGTCATTGTTGTGAGTCAAGAAGAAGAAAACATACGTTGTCTTGTGAGTCATAGAAAACAAATGGATATATCATAGTTGTGAATCAAGGAAACGCTCATTTACAATTTTCTCTTATAATCTATAAGAAACCTTCGATTTTCACATTTAGACGAAAGAATCATCGATACAAAATGATTAATCTTGGAATCCTAACAAATTCGTTAAATTTCTAGAAAATTGGCAGAAAGTTCATTGCGATAGGACTTGAGTGAAATTTCACCCAGATGCTCCCTTCCTACACCTATTAATGGTAACAGCACTCTTTGAAGCTACCTCTAACCTCAAAGAAGCACCGTGTAAAGTTTGGTAATGTTAGCTATTACAGTACTATCTGAGTGAGACTTCACCAACCACTCTCGGTGAGTGACCCCGTCATGACCTCCCTCTGGGCCTGGGAAGGCACCATGGAAAGTTTGGTGGCACTAGCTAGTATAGGGACGGAATACATAACGAATAGACATACAGACATTTTTCTTTATATATAGATGACACGTCTTTCTTGCTTCATCAATGGACAGACATTGAGTAGTATATAAGCTTGGCTTATTTTTTATTAATAAGTGTTGGAAATTATAAAGACAAAGAAATGCGCCTTCTAATCTCTCTTGATCAATGGATATAATTGAGTATAAATTATGTTTTAATATCAACAGATAATATATAATTATTTATTCTTTCACAAGAAATCTAAAGATAAAATTAATAAATGTCACTAATCAAATATGAAGAGAGAAATAAAAAGAAAAACATGGATTTTAAGTATTTTCAAAATATTAACACGTAGACATCGTTCGTTCTTTTCACTTGTTTAGTTATCTATTATCTTTAAAGAGAATTAGAGTTATTTGACTTTCATAAAATGACAAGTATAAATTATACTTAGTCTGTGTGATAAGAGAATAACAACGATAGACGACTTTTTTTTTTTTATTGATAATAATAATTTTTATTTTTTTTTATTCCAGTTAATCTATCAATGTTTATTACTATTACATTAACATTAATATTTCTTATAATAATTTATATATTATTAAATATTTCTACAGAAAAAAATCGATTTCCTGGTCCTAAACAAATTCTATCAATACCAAATTCATTTTTTAATATTATATTAAAATTATCAAATAAAAAACTTCAAAAATTTTTATTAAATATATTCTATCCTGAATCTGCTCGTTATATTGAATTAACTGTACCATTAGCATCTCAATATTATACATTAAAATATGGTGATATTATTCAAATAAATCTTTTTAATCAACCAACAATAATAATATCAAATTCTGATTTTGCTGATTATATATTAAGACGTAATGGAAAAAATTATACATTAAGATTTGGTAATCAATTAGGTTTAGAATATTTAGGTATGAATAATAAAGGTATTATTTGGAATAGAAATATTCAACGATGGAAATATCAACGTTTAACTTTTTTTCAAAAATCTTTAAATGGTAAAATATTAGATGATGCAAAATATGTATCACAAGATGCAACAGAATATATATTAAAAAATCTTAAAAATTATGAAATTGAATTAAATATAATTGATATTATGGATTTATTACGTTCAATAACATTTACAATAACATGTCATTTATTTCTTGATTTACCTATTGAATCAATATCAATTGAAAAAACAAGATATTATGTTAATTCAATTGTACAATATTTTAAAGCATGGGAATATTTTTTATTAAAACCAACTGAATTTTATAATGATAAACAAACAATTAAACATAATCAATCAATAAAACAATTAAATAATGTTGTTAATGAATTAGTATTAAATCGAAAAGAAACTAATAATTGTTTATTTATTAATTCATTATTAAATTCTGCTAATAATCAAGAAATAACACAAGAAGAAATGAATCAATGTATATTAGAAATGTTAATTGCTGGTACAGATACATCATCTGTTACAATGTTTTATTTTCTTCTTGCACTTTCTGATCGAAAAGAATTAGAAGAAAATTTATTAAAAGAATTAAAAAATAATTCTTATTCAGTTCTTACAAATGGTTTAAAAGAATCAATGCGTTTTAAACCAGTTGGCCCAGTTATAATGAGATGTGCTATTAATGATGATAATTATCAAAATATTCATATTAAAAAAGATACAAATATAATTATTAATTTAGTTGATATGCATAGAAAAAATGATCATTTTTTATTACCAAATCAATTTAATTTAATTAATGTTGAAGATAAAGATTTATCAAATACAAATTCAGATAAAAATGTTTTTCTTCCATTTGGTATTGGACCTAAAGAATGTGTTGGAAGATGGTTAGCAAAAATTGAAATGGAAGTTATTATTGAAAAATTAATTTTAAATTATTCATTTAAACGTGCACATGGGACAAAAACATTAGAAGAATTACAAACAAGATGGGATATTGCACAACAACCTACTCATCCTGGTTATATGTTTATTCAAAAACGAGAAATTATTAAATAAAAATCACTTTTTTATTCAATTTATTAACAAAGATTTTGTCACATTTTGATAAAAAACATGAAGAAAAAAAAATAAAGAAAAATGAATCATTTTGTATGTATTTTTAGAAACAGAGCGTAAGCAATATATTTTGCTTTCTCTTGCTATTACTTTTTTTTCCCAGTTGGAGCATGACTCATACAAGATTTATACTATCAACCCAAACTGGGAAAAAGTATTCTTTATAAAGAAATTTAAAGGAAGTTAATATGTCATTTAAAATTGTTATCAATTATATATTGTTTTCAAAGTATGTATAATCAAAATTGTAAACATATTCTTTAACAAAATAAAAGATAAAGTTAGATTTTTTCAATCGAATTTTGCTATTTTTATGCTTAGATCAATCCAAAAATAGTGACAATAGTATTTTAGTACAGTATAGAAATCTTCAGATCATTTTTTTCTCTTTCTATATGCTAATAATCTACATTATAACAGACAAACTTTTTCATTTCGAGAACTTTCATATGATTAGTCATAGAACGAAAAAAATTTTATATGTGCATATATATGTCAGTCATCTATATTATATTTTACATTCAGGGACTTTTTTCTTATATAGATTAAATCAATTTTACTGTATTATTAAAGACCGATCAAGGAGAAAAGGCAAGACTAGGGTGCTCTCGAAGTACAATGGGATTATAGTGAAAGCCAAAGGGAAAACAAATACTTTGAATCATCTGAAAATTAAAACTAAATCATTTTCAATCATGTGAAAAAATAAGTTTGGACGATCCAGAAATGATTTTAAATCATAGAATCAAAAATTGTTGTTCCCCCTTGGTAGAAGTACAGTGAAAGTATACGGAGGCACAGTGAGAGTATATACTCTAGGAAGCCCACTTTTCTCCCTTTCAGTTAAACCATATATAGGGGCCTCTGGTAAAATTATAATGTTATATGCTTTTGCAACAAGTTATCATTCTTCAACTAATATCATTATAATAAAATTTTGATAAGAACTATTTATTATGATATATGATCGTAATACTATACCATGCTGTCATCAATATGTTTCCTATCTTAATTCTTCACTTCTCTTTTTTGTTATAAAACTTACTTGTCTAAATATCCTAGTATATGCAAGAAAAAAATTGATCACAGAAACAAATTTATCAAGTGTTTGAAATGATTGTACTTGTTATTTACATATCATTGTATTCGTTGAATCAATCAAACAAACAGATAGGCAATCAAAACGATCTGCATGTTGCATTGTATTGTAGTTAAATTCAAAAATTTTTTGAATAAAGAGGAATATAAACAAACGAAAAATGGGAGAAGAAATGAAGGATGAAAAGAGAATATATAGTAGTGATAATATATTGTAAAATTAAAGTTGTATGCCATAAAAAACAGTTCTTACCGAAATATTATTATTATGATATTAGTTGAAGAATAATGAAATGTTGCGGAAACATACAACATTACTTTAACTATCAGTTCATATAAAGAAAAACGTTTTCTCAAGTATTCTGTATACTATTAGCGTGCTATTGTCATTACTTGTGAATTATTCTAAGTAAATGGATCAGTGCATCATCTGACAGTTGTTTTTAATTAAGTATATATTTACTGATTGAAGATATACAAAAGACATAAGACTTTGGAAAGGATATTGAAGACTTAGGTTGTAAATATTTTGGCTTCAATTATGAGAAAATTTATACTGAAACCATCGCATCTAACTGCTTACGTTTGTCTGATGGGATATAAATATATACTTAATTTCTCTGCATGACCTCTTGTTTAACATTAACTCTAGCTAAATGCGAATTGCTCACTATTCACACATGTGCTTATTAAGGTGGGACACATTTTATGATGATGCGTTGCGACTTCTTTCTTTCTTTCTTTCTTTTTAAACATATGTATGAAAGCTGTCATTAATGCTGTGCGAAGCACAGTATTCATGTAATCCTTCGCGAGTTTTTTTTCTTTATTTCTTATTTTGTCGACGTCCTCATGAAAAGTTGTCATTTTGCATAACGACGATCTCGTGAACAGAAAGTGGTAAAGTAATTATTAAAACGCGAGGTTAAAGTATGAAGATCGAATCATGACCATCCGTTATCTGATTTTTCAATAGAAAGTTTCTTTTCGTCATAGGGGGCGTAACAAAATGGCGATTTTTAAAGGACTTTGTTTTTTTCGAAGTTTAAGATAATTAAAAGATGAATTCAGCATGAAAATTTAACGTTTAATTTATTTGAACTAATGATTTGATCAATACAACTATGAATGATAATTAATAGACTGATAAAGAAATTAAATTGATAGATGATTGGTTTCTAGTATTTGTAGAGGTCAATAGTTATAACATGTGAAGTGTTTAATAAATTTAATTAGATTATTAAGAAAATCATTAGATTTACGTTGGTGAAGTTAGCGACAGATTTTGAGTTTTTCTAGCGAACATTCGCACACTAACCTGTGTCGAAGCAGCTCATCAGTGTATCTTGTACAACTCGACGAGCTCTATCCAATGGTGTAATTAGATTTTTCATAACTAAAAGTATGACTGAGAAAACATCAAAATCCTGTGTTTTTTCAATGAAAGTGTGGCAAGATATTCAAATAAAAGCTGTCTATATTCATTTCCTTCACTGCGTCAATCCTGAAAATAGTTGTGTTTTATGCAACTCGATGAACTCTATCCAATGGTATGTTCAGATATTCGATAGCTCAAACTATGAGTTTTGGCAGATCGATGGTGCTCAAAAAAAATCTGAAAATCATGGTTTGAGCTAACGAAGATTTGAGTATACCATTTGATAGGACTCATCGAGTTGCACAAGACACATTGATGAGCTGCTTCAACGCAGGTTAATGTGCAAATGTTCGTTGGAAAAACTCGAATCTGCCGCCAACTTCACCAACGTTTAATTGATGAATCAGAACCTTTTTTTTCAAAACATGTTAACTTTTCCATGTTCTTCATTTCGATCAGTTAATTCAACGAATCTTTTGAATAAACTATGTGTTGAATATAAGAAGAAATAGCATGATTCGTAAATATCCAAAAATGTGTATATCATGATTTCAAGAGCGAACTTTACATCTTACTTCGCATTCTCGGCTTTGCTGAGATGCTATCTAGTTATATGAGAGTAGTTATGTGTAGAAACAAACATAACTGAAAATAAGAATTAGTTTGATAAATATTATTTTCTAAGGTTTATTTAGAAGCTGAATAAAAAAAACAAGCAGACTTTATGTTAGATACTATAGACATTAAATTTTATGAAATTATTCTAAATTAGTTTCGTAAAAATATTATTATTCATCTTATATCTAACTACTATTTCAGTATCAATATATAAACAAGTACTATAAATACTAAGAAATTGTATTTTAATACTTCTCAATATTGCATAGTTGATATTTGTTAAAAATGAACTTATATAATTGAAGGTAAAACGTAACTAAATAATTTTCTTGAATATAGTAAATATTGTACTTAGGGTTAGCCAAAAATTCTAAGCACGATATTAGAAACCTGTTGAATAGGATGTCCTATTGTACAAATCGATGTTCAAACATAAGTTACTGAATAATGTAGTCTTTAATATGATTTGAAAATATTTATAACATATTTTTTCTCATATATGGTTTTGTAGAATTTCTTACAGACTATAATTACATATACGAACCATCTTCAGTTATCTTATCTTTGATATGACAAAATATAGACCATACACGTGTAGTCGCCTATGAATAAATTAACTGTAGTTTCTTTCAAGTCTTATGAAAATAAAATTTACTGTATATTGGTTTTCCATTTCTGAGTAGATGGTCTTATTCGATAGATTAGTTTAATTACCGAGCTTAGAGCTTTTGGTGAATATCAAATAATCATAATGATTATATGATCTTTTAAGTACATATGATTTCATTATTCATTAATTTATTTACTATAATACTTTGCTATTATTTTTTTATTTTATGATTACTAAATTTTTTCTTAATAATTGTTCATTTTTCGATATGGGTTTTACCGAAAAACTAAAATATGAATTATATTGCCTTATGTCACCATATTATCTCAATAGGTGTAATATATCATTAATAAAAATATTATTCATTCGTTTATAATAATATAATTTAAACTTAATTTTTTTTTCATATCTATTTATAGAATTAATGTCACCTATTCATATAATAATTTCTGGTGCATCATCAGTGGGAAAATCAACACTTGTTTATGAATGTTTAAAAAAATTTCACGAAGATAAAAAATTAAAAAATAAACGTTTCAAACGTATTCAAGAAGTAGCACGTACTGTATTAAATCGATTAAAAATCACTGGAAAACACTTGGAAAAATATATTGAACAAAAAAATATTCGTGAATTTTCTGATATTCAAGAAAAAATAATTCATGAACAAGTATTATGCTTTCAAAAAGAAAATGTTCAAAATTATTTATCAGATCGATCTGGTTTTGATGCATTAGCATATATTCATCATTATTTTGAAGATGAACAACAAGCTGAAATAATATTTCAAAGTGAACAATTTCAATTATTAATTAATCAATGTCAAAATGGTTTAATATTTATAATTCAACCACAAGAAGAATTACAAGCACAACATGATAATATGAGAATAGTACCTAGTTATAAAGATCAAATAGGTTATACAAAATGTTTAAAATCCTGGTATGATAAAGCACATTTATCTTATTTTATTATAACTGATCTTGATTTAATTAAACGTGTTGAATTTATTGAAAAACATATAAATGGTTATTTTCATTGGTTATTACCAGGTATTCCAATACCATTATATATACCATTTCATTTAAATAAACCAGAATATCGTAAACATAATGATATTTCAATAATACCACATTCTGATCAATTCTATATGCGTTATATTGAAATAATTGATAAACAAAATCTTAAAATTAGTTATAAAAAATATGATAAAAATCGTTTAGTAGAAAAATATGATCCATCATGTTTAAATAATAAATTTCTTTCAATATTATTTGATCAAAAATTAGATAATGAATTTCTTGAAAAAATATTATTTAATGGAATTTTTATTAATAATCAACAATATAATTTTATTGGTTATAGTAATAGTCAATTAAGAGGACGTTCATGTTATTTATATGCTGATTCAATTGATGAAATAGAAAAAATTATTAATGATAATGGAGATTTTCATAAAATTAAAAATATAAGTAAACGAGCTGCACGTATTGGTTTATTATTTTCAAGTTGTACACCAACAATTCATATTGATTCTGATCATGTTATTGAAATTGATGATATTGAACGAAATGGTTATACGTTTACTGATGGGTAAGTTTTAATCAATATTATGAAAAAATTTATTTTCGAATTCATTTTATATAGATGTGGAATTATTGGTCGAAAATTAGCTAAACAAATCGTTCCTTATTTAATTGATTTTAAAAAACCAATAATAACATTAAATGATCATAATAATCAAATAGAAGAAAATACTATTCCATGTGCATTTCAAATTCGTTATCAAGGTTATAAAGGTAATTTATATAAGAAGATCAAAATTTTGGATCGAATTAATTATTTTTCATTAATTCTTATAAATAATTTTATTTTCATAAATAGTTAGCATACTTCATCGTGCTTAGTAGTACGCATTTCCCGTTAAAATGTTATACTCAGTAGGATGGCATTTTGCTGAATACTATGCCCTCGTGTTAGGTATTCCAATTTAATGTAAATGCATATTACTAAGCATTAAGAAGTGTATTGATTATTTACAGATTTCGGACTTTTAAGGAAAGTAATAAGAGGAATCTGATGGGAGAAGTAGCTGAGGCACCAAACTTGGTTTTTTTTAACTCATTCGTACTTTATTCATTAGAGTATACTGAAATAAGAAATCGCCAAAAGAGTTTAAATCCATATCGAATTGGTTTTTGGAAATTTCATATATTGAGAAAGATATATTCATTTTGGATGAAACGTTTTGAAAACAGAATTGAACATCACATATATTCTTCTCTTGCAAATCAAAAATGAAATTTATTAGAACTTATTTGACATGATTATTCTTATCTCTAATTAAAATATTTAAAATTTTTAAAGGTGTATTAATGATAAATAATGATGATACAGATGAAAAAATATATGTTCGTCCATCAATGAAAAAATTTACAAGTACAATAAGTACATGTTTATATGTATGTGATGATGGATATTCTGGACCAAAAATTGGTAATCTTATTAAACAATTTATTATATTATTATCTGGTTTAAATATATCTGATGAAATTTTTTTAAAAAAACAACAAGAATATTTTAATGAAATACTTACCATGTGTGATGATATGAATATTGCTATGAAATATGCACTATATTTTGATAGAATTGATTTATTTTATCATTTATTATCAAATAATATTCAATTAATTCAATCTGAATTAGAAATAATACAAAAAAAAGCTTTAGAAAGTGTTGAAAAATTAAAAATTCCAATTACAAAATCACGTTTAGCATTTGGAGTTTGTGATCCATGTAAATAAAAAAAAAACATTTCTTAAAATTCTTCTTTTTTTTTAAATTATTTTCTATTGTATAGGTGATGTTTTAAAACCTGGTGAAGTTTATTTTCGTCCAACATTTAATGGACGACAATTTATGATTGATTCAAAAATTTGTTTTGTTGCAAAATCTCCAAGTTATCATTTAGGTGATATTAGAGTTTTAAAATTAACATCATATAAACAATTAGAACATTTATATGATATTATTGTTTTTCCAACAAAAGGCTATCGACCACATCCAAATGAAATTGTATATTAAAATTATTTTCGTTTGTATTTTTAAAATTCTTTTTTTTTACTTTTTCTTTAGGCTGGAAGTGATTTAGATGGTGATAAATATTTAATTTGTTGGGATAATGATTTAATTCCAAACCAATTAAATAAATCAATGGATTATAATTCTACAGCTAAAACTCAAGAATTTGCCGAAATAACACGAAAAGAAATGATAAATCATTTTGCTAATGCACAAAAAAATAATCAATCAAGTATAATTGATAAATATTATAATTATTGGGCAAATCTTCTTGGTGCAAAATCAATACAATGCCGTCGATTAGCTGAATTATTTTCTCAAGCTGTTGATGCTCCTAAAACTGGACAAAAAATACATATACCAGTTGAATTAAAATCACCAAGAAAAGAAGAAGAAGAACAGCAACAACAACAAATTAATAATCAAATAACAACAATGCAAACAGTTCAAGGTACATTTTTAAAATATTTATTTTTCTCGATAAATCATATGTACAGATTAGAGGGTCTATAATGACGATGATGTGGAGATAGCTAACTAGAAAGTTTAAGAAGTAGATGATTTTGTACAGAATCTTTATGTGTCATATATGTTATACTGCACGACTTAATAAACTTAATCGATTAATAGCAGCAGCCTTGGTTCAAACGAGTCCGTCTTAGAAATTAAAATATTCTATTGAATACCATGTCGATAAAAGTGTTGCGGAGCGGCAGCGGGACATTCTCAATCATCATGAATATTTATAGTATAGATATGGAGAACTTAGGCTAGTCTCATATATCTCTACATATATATAAATGAATACTTACTAGCGAGAAGCCGTGTATACTACACAGTTGGTTTCTCCTTTAACGTATGACTTCACACGTTTAACTTTTTATTCGTTAACAGACATATAGATATACAATATTATGTATATAGATCGACGCCTTACGGTTTCATACTCTTATATCGCACATATCTGTATTGTCCATGAGTCCTATATCCATTATACCTCTTGTAGCCTTATTTAATGATTAATCCTTGACTTTTAACCTAGGACAGACAGACGCACCTTTAACATTATATATATATAGATATAATAAAAAATTTTATATTCAAATTTATTTTATTTAATAGATAATAATCAGCAAAATGGGCATAATAATATAGAAAAAAAAGAATTTGTTTGGACAAAAATGTTGAAAAATGCAAAAACATCTCGTGAAGAATTTCAAATAAAATTAATAAATGAAAATCAATTTAAATGTTTATCAAAAGAAACTTTATTAAATATATTTTATGAACGACGATGTCCATATAAATATAATTATAATAATATTCAATCATTAAATGAATATAATTTAATTATTTTAACTATTAATTGGTCTAAACAACAAGAAAATTTTGATGAAATTCTTAGAGATTTTATTTATTTATTTGATTTTAGTCAATTAACAATTGAACAAAAACAAAATATTGAATTAGAATTAAAAATAAATCGTTCATATTTATATTCAATATTAAATAAATCAAGAATATTATCAAATGAACTTATTGAAAAATATCATTTATCTCATACATCATTATCATGGAGATTATTTTATTTTTCTCCAAAATTATTTAATATTAATACACAATATGAATATCAACAAACATTTCAACCAATAATAAATATTTTACAACAAAATTCTTTACATGAAAGAATATTAATTAATATTTCTATTGATGATACAATTACTTTAGTATTAGATATTAATAAAGATGCTATTAGTTATGTATCTGAAGATATTAATAAAAAGAAATCATCAATTACTTATCAAATTCAATCAGGTATTTTATATTTTTTGAAAATTTATTTTAAAATTTTATTCAAATAAATTTTCAAAAATAAAACATTTTTTTTAACATGAAATTCAATGTTAAGATAAATAGATGAGTTAAATTATCTCTGTAGAATTTGTCTTTTTTCTTTAATTAATTTTTTTACTTTTCAAAGAAGGATATGTATCGTAATAATAACGTTCTTTTTATTGGATTAGAATAGAAAAAATAAAATAAATTTATTTATTAGAAATCTAAAGCGAATAAATTAGTAGAAATTGAAAACTATTATTTCGAGTAACACAAAAAATTGTGCGTTTTTTGGAGAACATAATAAAAGTCCTTCGATCTTTTAATATATCGAAAAATTTACCCAGAATACCTTTTATTACTTAATAATTATTGAACTGATGCGATTAATAGTGGTGATGTAATCGAGAAGCGAGGTTGGTAAATAGTACCCTCTTCTGTTTTAAAGAAATCTACCATAATTTTCTCACTCTGAAAGAAAATTTAGTTCACAGCTTGTTCCGATTTACAATCGTACGAATTTGATCATTTTTGATAATAATACCTTAATCTGAAAATTCTTTTATAATAATATTATTGCAAAAGTGGAATTGATTCTGTGATCTATGTGATAATCATAACATTCAAATGTAATAATAGTTTATTTTTCAAAATTTTGCAATGATTTTGAGAGTTTCTACTGCGATCCTATATTAGTTGTGTTGTTTGAGAATTATTGTGAGTTTAGTCGCTTTCAACAATGGAAAATGTGAACAAATATTGATGTTAGAAAAAATGGATACATTATAAAAACATTTTGAGAAGCCACCATTGGTGTTTGTTACTGAATAATGAGTTTTTCAGTTCGACGATAAATTTGTGAACATGCAAATTTTTCGCTAAAGAAAAATCTAAATTATATTGAGTCGATTTCGACACATTATCGTGTTGAACAAAATCTTTCTCCCGTTTTCCATAATAATTTTTATCATCTATTGTGAAATAATTTTAGGTCTATTCAATGCTTATCTTGAATCGAAGTTATTTTCTATTCGAAGAAAATTTATCCTGGATAATGATTATTATGTAAGAATAAGTCAAGATCGAATACAAATATATGAAAAAGAACCAGGAAATTCATTTATTGTTATAATGTATGATACTAATGATGATAATAAAATTATTAGTGTTGATTTAACACGATTTGATCGAAATATTTTACGAACACGAAATCATCCAAGAGTAAATAAACATGAATTTACGTATTTTGAAATATTTGTTTTATCCGATGATCAACAAATAACTTCAAGTTATTATCCAGTTATTAGTTATTATGATGAAGAATATTATACACAAAATTATTTTAATCAACAAATTGAAAATTATCAATATGTTGAATATCTCACTGAACAGTAAGATTATTTGAAATTTTTTCTTAAAAAACATCTTTATCAGAGATGAATGGAGTTCAAATTTTTTGTAATCTAAATCGATATATCTAAAGTCGATATCTTTGGCTTTTATACGAAACATAAAAAAATGACTTGTATGTAAAATTTCATATGGTTAAATGTTAACAAAAATAAATATTTTTTACTTTTCCGACTAAGTTGCTATTTCAAAAGAAAGACATACGAATCTGTAGAGATCGAAAATTTTTAATAAAAAATAAAATCTTCTTCTAAAACAGAAATTCGAACTTTCAAGTGTAAAAGCGAAATAAAAACTAATACTACACATAGGGGTATCCAAAAGTAGTGATAACGACATTTTAGTACCACATACTAAGCTTGATAAAAGTTCCTTTTTACAACAGATGATAGAAAAGAAAAAGCTCTATCTTCCTATACTATTTGATCACTATTGAACTAAAACGAAATATACCACCAGATGCAGCGTGAGAAGCTCTACCATTTTCACTGAGTCGCTTATTTTTTAAGTGCACTTTTTGTCTTCGAAATGCACAAAAATCTGAGCAAGCAAATTTTGGTATAACGTAAACGAGATATTCGTTTTGATAAAAGTTATATACATTTCATCCTATCTCATCTTCTTATTACTAGATATGTTTCATTTAAAAAACAGAATACGCTACAAGATGCAGCGTGAAAAACTTTACATTTTACAAAGAAACCTATACAAAAAATACGATAGGATAAAATGTATACGCCTTTCTCTAAAAAGAAAATCTCGTTTTTATAACGTCAAAATTTGGTCATTCAGACTTTTGTTCCTTTTTCAAAGCAAAAAGTGCACTTAGAAAATAAGCGATTCACTAGAAGTTGTAGAACTTTTTATGCTGCATCTTGTGGAATATTTCTTTTTTCTATTAATACAACGTATTCAATAATGGTAAAATAAAATGCAAAAGTACTTCACTTTTTATCTCGCATCCGTTATAGTCTAGTGTAACGAGCTAGCACTCAACAAAAACAGTTCTTATACAAGTTTTATCATTACAATATTAGTTCAACATTGATCAAATAGCATAGAAAGATAGAGCTTTTTTTTTTCTTTATCATCCTATGTAAAAAGGAACTTTTATCAAGTTTAGTAAGTGACACTAAAATATCATTGCCACTACTTTTGGATATCCCTATGTAAACAGAGAAAGGTTCAGAAAAATGAGTTGAATAAATACAAAAAAAGTAATATTAGTTTAGAATATTATGAGCAAGTTCTTCTACTTACTCTACTAACGTTGCCTATCTTCTGAGCACACGTAAAATTTTGTTGTCATCCTCATCCTCAAAGATTCATTTGTAAAATATTTCAAATTTACTAATCATTATTTTTTCTTATAGAGAAAAACTTGAAGAAGAAAAATATAAAGCTGAACAAAAAATCTATGAAGAAAAACGAAAAGAATTAATAAAAAAATATGAAAATATTTCACAAGAAAATATTAATGAACTAATAAATGATTTCATGTCTATTCATGATAGTGAATATTTATATAAAATATGGATTGATAAAAATCAATATTCAATAAATCTTTCTGAATTAAATGAAAAATTAATAAAATATTTTTATGATGAAATTAATTTAATGTTAAATGGTTCAATTTATCGTTTATATATTAATGAAGAATGGTTTTATAATTTATTATTATCATCAATTATTAATCAAAACAATAAAAAAAATTTTAATAAAATTTATCAATTAATGAAAAAAATGAATTTAAAATTAAAAGATAAAAGTCAACCATCATATATACCTTATTTAGCAAGAATTATACAACGGTTAATTAAAGAAAATTATCAACAAATACAAACATTAGATTTAATTAATAATGAATTTATTTATAATTTATATTTATCATTAATATTATCATATGATTATAATACAGATGATATTAATTTAAATTATTTTATTGAAATTCATTCAATAATTAATATTAATTTAACATTAAAACAATTATCTCATTTAATTCATGCTTGTTTAATGACAAAAAATTCTGAAATATGTTTCAAATTTCTTGAATATTTATCAAATATTCAAATATTTGATGATGAACAACAACAATATTTATTATCAATTATAGATTATATAAATAAATTTTTATCAATTATTATTCGATCAACTGTTTATGATCTTGATGAAATAAATCGAAGAATTAAATTAAAAAGAGAAATTTTAATTAAAAATGGAGAAACTATTTTTGATTTAAGAGCTAAATTAGTTATTAAAAAATTATCGGAAACAAACAATGAAAATTCACAAGAATCAGTAAGAATTATTTTTATTTCGTTTTAATTGAAATACATTCGTTAAATAAACAATTAATAATTTTATGTTCAAACCAGTTATTAATATAAAAATATTGACAGAAGAATTTTTTGCATGTGTCTTAGAATAACTTTCCTAAAATTATAAGAAGTAAAAGAGAATTTTATTTACATTTATAGTCACAATTAGAAATATGTAAGACTAAGCTCTCGTTTTTTTATTATTTGATCTGTTCTTCTTAATTTTGGTTTTTTCGATAGCCGTAATTTATAAGATAGTTCGCTTCAAAACACGAATATGACTAACTTTAATCATCCTATGTCACTCAAATCGGAGAAAAGTTGCCGGTTGACCATTCAGTCAGTTAGCGGATTCAGCAACCACCAGTCCTCGGAACATATTTTTTGCTTTTTCCTCAACAGAAATAGGAAACAAACGAGATTGTATCACCTCACATGATCCTCAAAAAGTATTTTTTGAGTATGACTGCCCTTCCCTCAGACAAATTATCGTCCCCTCACCGAATTTTTGGATCTATTCCTGCATTCAGTATAATGTACCCTCGACTAGCGATGCTACGATACTCCAATGATAGATCGAGATTCGCTTCTATAATCCAATAGCTTTCCATATTAAGAGAATTGCGTCAAAATGGACAGTTTTATCGCGATTATTTAAATAATATTTCTGTCTAAAAAAACAATTCTCCTTTCCTATCATATTTATTTAAGTTTTTCATGAATGACAAAAACCTTGTTTTTTATTGCGATGATCAATTGATATCAATCAATTTCTGTTGAAAGAGAAAAGGATTGGCGGTATACTGTCAATCCTTCCCTGATCGGCGATAATCCCAGTGAATATACGATATGGATTTGGTTTCAGTTCAGATCTAATCGCAGGATATTTAATAGCAAACATTCACTAAAAGATAACAACAAACTTTTCCTACATAAATCAGATAGCAATATTTAATCCTTGAATTCAAAATGAGATTTATTAATAATACTATCATCTGTCAACTTGATTTAGTTTTCAATTAAACTAAAATTAATGAAAAAAGGTTCATATCTTGATTAATTAATAATAATAATCTCATTTAGACAGATACTGAAAATGATGAAAAAGAAGAAAAATGTGTTGAACCAATATTTAATTTTGAACATTATCAATATGAAAAAATTCCATCACATCATTTTAATATTGGTGATTCAATTGCATTAATTGATCAAGATATATTAGATGAATATTTAAATAAACAAAATAAAACTGATGAAAAACCACCATTACGTTTATTTTATCAATCATTTGGAACAATTCAAAGTATTCATCCATATTTATCAATTAAATTTACATATTGGCCATTATCATTAACAAATAATAATTATTTAAATAAACAAAAATTATTTCGTTTAGAACGTCTTCCAAATTTTGTTACATTAAATCGATCAATTGATGCTTTTGAAAAAATAATTGATAATAAAGATTTTTTACTTATTAAACCATTTTTAAATCTATCAGAAGATATTGATAAAGATCAATTAAAAAATTTTGCACAAGAACGAATTAAAATTTTAGAAAATAATTTTCATGATGATAATGAATATAATCATGCTAATCTTAATAATAGTCAACGTCAAGCAATAAAAAATGCATTAGAAAATCGTTTAACATTAATACAAGGTCCACCTGGAACTGGTAAAACTGAAACATCAGCATGGATTATACATTTATGGTTAAAAAATTTCTTTGAAGAAGGTAAACCAATTTTAATTTGTGCTGAAACACATCAAGCTGTTGATAATTTAACACGACGTTTATTAAAATATCAATATCGTTTAATTCGTTATGGAGAACCACGAACTGTTGCTCCAGATTTACATGTATAGAATTTTATATTTATTTATTAAATATTAATTTATTTTTATTTTTTAGGAATATACAATGCCAAGACAAATTGAACTTTTACGTCGTGAACAACAAAAATCAAATCCAAAGTCTTCAATAAAATCTTTATTTGGACCACCACGTCCAAAAGAAATTCGTGATATAATATCAAAATGTCAAATATTATGTATGACTTGTTCAGGTGTTGGAATATTAGAACCATCAATTAAATTTCCATTTATTTTAATTGATGAAGCATCACAAATAACAGAACCAAATATACTTATATCATTAGTTCGAATAACAGATCAAATTGTTCTTGTTGGAGATCAAAAACAAGTTCGTTATAATTTTTTGTTTTTGTAAAATACAATCTAAAAGCAACGTTGAAATATATAGGGATAGAAATTGATATTTACACTCCTTCTCTTCTCTTACAGACTGTAGCAGGCGACTTCAAGGTACCATCAGAAGTGTTCGTTGGATATATTGTTTTTGTTCTGCGAAAGAATATAGTTTGTCAAAATTTTTTGTTCATCCTTGTCCTGTGCTTCAGAGCAGGAGTCAGAACTATATCATTACTATGTAGGATTGCAGTTAAAATAATAGAGTTTTGCATTTATTCACATAAACATAATTTTATATCTATTTTGTACCATTCTTTAATGAATTACAGTCAATAATTCTCATAGAATACAAATAAATCAAGAGTATATATAGAAATTCAAAAACATTATACATATGAGAAAGGTCAAATGCTGATATTTACATAACAAACTACAGGAGAAAACAATGAGCAACTGACATACATGTAGAATTGATTTCAAATCAAAGAGAAAACTAAAGAAAAAAAAGTTTTATCATTTTATTATGTAATTGTTTTTGTATAAATCTGATGAACAAGATTTTATCTACCTCCTCTAACTTCAGTTTGTTTGTCGTTCATTCTATTTTCCCTTTCTTTCTTTCTTTTCTAATATGCCTACTGAAGCATTTATAAAACAAAAAAAGAAAATAATTCTTTTATTAAAAAAAAACAGTATATTAAATTTGACAGAATATCATACTCTTGTCCTGTCCTGTTGACACCACTGTGTATAATTCAAGTCTAGTCAAAATATCTATAGAGTCTTTTCCTTTTTGTAAGGAATTAGTAACAATAGGTATATTATGTTTCACATTTTAATCTTACAGAAATTACACTAATACTTTAATTTTTTTTATAAAAAACGATTAATTAAAATTTTTATTTTAGTTACCACCAATTATTAAAATGGCTGAAGCAAAACCTTTATTAGAACGATCATTTTTTCAACGTTTATTAGAAAATTTAAATATAGATTCCATTATGTTAGATACACAATATCGTATGCATCCATCATTAATTGATTTTCCATCAGAAGTATTCTATAATGGTTTATTAAAAAGTGGTGTAACATCTGAACAACGACCAACACCTAAAGAAATAAAATTTATTCATGAAAATATTCCATTAATGTTTGTTGATGTTGATCAAGGTTATGAAACTATTCATGGATCAAATATTTATAATAGACAAGAAGTTGAATTAATTTGTCAAACTATACAAAATTTATTACCAAATCATCAACCAAATTTATTACCGTAAAAATAATATTTATCTTTTCTTATTTAGATATTATTATATTTTTATTCTTTTTAGAAAAGATATTGGTGTTATTACACCGTATACAAGACAAGTAAAAGAAATAACTGAAAAATTAACAAATAATAAAATTCCAAAAGGTGTAGAAGTTCGAACAGTTGATGGTTTTCAAGGACGAGAAAAAGATATTATACTTATTTCTTTAGTTCGATCAAATAATGAAAATGAAATTGGATTTTTAATTAATCAACAACGTATGAATGTTCTTTTAACACGAGCTAAATGTGCAATGATTGTTTTTGGTAATAAAAAAACATTAATATCAAATGATTTATGGAAAAAATGGATTGAAAATGTTCCAAATATAAATTCAACAAATTTTGTAAATGAATGTTTAATGAAACAAAATGAAACATTAGATCAACATCAATCTCAATCAATAAATAGAAGACAACAAAATGGAAATAATTATCGAAGAAGATATAATAAACAACATCAATAAACATATTTAGATTAAAGATTTTATTTGTATATATTACACAATCAAGATATATTTTACTTCTTGTTTTTTTGATTAATAATAAATATTTTTTGTATGTGTTAACATAAAAAAAATAACAACTCATTTTGAATTGTATTTGAAACAAGTGATAGTCGATATATTCATGATTTTTAAAAGTGCTAGATACAAGCGTATAAAACAATAGTGATCTATGAAAAATTCATTCCAAAATAGATGTTTTATGTATGATAGAAAATTTTCATGGCATTCTCGTATTGAATGATGACAGTTATTTGTGCTCTCTTAGAACTTTTTGTGGTTAGAAATCGAAATAATGCAATAAAAGAAATTCAACATCTGATATCGCAAAACAATTTTAAAATCATGAGAAATTAATTCATCGATTATTATGTTGTTACACAGAATGTGATATATAATATAAGCATTATCATGATATTTTTGTCATACTTTTTCGAGTAGAAATACAATAAATACTTCCATTTCTAGGATTCACACTAATATTATGTTCTACAACGATAAAAAGACTCGCTAGTTTCAAATATATATGTTGAAAGAATACTTTAACTATTGCTGAGAATGAAAGAGATAACAACCGACATTATGCGATCTGAACTGCTCACCATAAACTACGAACGCTTTCCATCTAGCTGTCTGCCGTGACCTATGTACTTTTATTACATATTAATAGTATGACGATAACTGAATGAAATAAAAAGACTATCTTGATAAAGAGACAAAGACATTATATATATTAAAATGTCATGATTATGCGAAAAATTTATCTAGATAAAAGAGGATATAACTATCGAAGAAAGACAACATCAACAGTTGTAAAATATTCTATGATGAAATAACAACGTTTTAAAGAAATTCAATAAATTCATTGAAGAAGGCATAACAAGTTCTGTTATATTAGAATAATATAAATACCAACAAAAAACTATCGAACGTAGTGAATATTTCATATAAAATAATAACAATAATAACCAATTTACGTGTGCAAACATAAACTTATCGAAATAATTATATAAATAAAATAAATAACTAGACAATGAGCAATATAATTACAATGTATTATTAGACATAATTGAGACATCAAAATAATAAATAAAAAATTGTTCAGTACACATTTTAAGACTCGAATATCCTGATGATAAAACAAAGTTTTTTTCGATAAGTTTAGAAAGTGCATGCTAAGTAGGTGGATAGATTCAGTGGCTAGGTTATACCTCGAGTTTCTAACCGTCAGATATCGGCAGATCGTATTACCGGAATCTAATGATATGCAATTATCGAAAAATGTCGAAAATCCAAGAATATAACCGATTTCCTAAGATGAGTATTTTGTCGAAACCGATTTTTAAATAATATTAGATTATTTATGAAACCAAATAGATAGTTTTGATCTGGATTATGTTTATTTCGTTAATAACTAACAATTATTTATATCTTAGATAAAATCTTTTAAAAATATTATTGACATTTTCCCTCTAAATAAGATCACTTGAAAGTTGGATGGTTGTAATTATTAATTGACCTCTAAAAGCCTAATGTCCACTAGAGTGGACATTGCTATAACTGCAATAAGACAGTGTATAAGAAACCAATATTTTTCTGGCCTAAGAGAATCTTGAAGGATATACCAAGATCAAAATATAAGTTTCAAATGATCATCAGAAGGACCAACAAATTTTATAAGGTTGATAAATTTTTTAATGCCACTTCTTTTTTCTTAAAGTTTTGTTTAATCATACATGGAAAGTGAAGCCTTATCTATTTTATGGAATGTTTTTAAACGATCTACTAACAAATTATGCCATTACAAAGAAAATCCTTCTTGGATGGAATATTCAGCCTTATTGAAAAATCGAAAGAAAGCAATTTTAATTTGATATTTTACTCATGCGTAGGTCTAATAATATTTAGATTATCCCGAAAATTCTAACAAGCAGTGCATACCTCTAGTAGAAAAGCAAGGTAATCCTTTTTGAGGTTAGTATGAGTGTATTGATAGTCCATTATCTCTACTTTTGTGACTAGTTTCCTCCTGTTATAAGAAAAAGTCCTTTCGGCGTTTAAGGGTTAATACAATATAGGCTTAAACAAAGTAGATTGTATCCTCTTTTGGTTAACTTGCTGTGTTAATAGAGATAAATATCAGTAAGACTACGCTGAATTTTTATTTTAATGTTCGTCTAGTTGGTCGAACACGTGACCTAAACCATAAATTTCATTGTCTATCTTAAATTATACTTATAAGATGTGAATATGACTACTGTAGCAGAGTGGCAGTTCATTATGTGCACTGATACCTTGAACTGGAATATACATTCATAGGTACGCCTCTATTTTGATAGTTTAAACCTCAATAATTGCACAAATATAGAAAACTCATAGTTAATAGCAAAAGATTTTCAAATGTAGAACTGCTGTCTAAATCAGGTTTACATCCAATTTGTAGAGTTCGATCGATCTCAGTTTGAAAAAAGACAAAGTGTAGGCTATAATTTCAGAACTTTTAATTTTTAGGTTATTTTAGTTCTCAAAAAGCAAAGTTTTACCGTTAGATATGTCTCAATTAACTGTACATATCAACATAGTCTATTTCAATAAAAGCGTTAATTATGTGTATACGTACTATGAATATTAAAGACGTCCATGATATACCCGTCTTGTTCTTTTCCACAACATAAGATAGAAGAGAGTCACGTTAAGATACTTGTAGGATATAAAAAAGGAAACAACTACAATAGTACTATCTTCAAGTAATTTTCTGTAATATTTATAATAATTACTATTAGTGGATAGTATTTGTATTGTACAGTTAATCATCTTTAATAAAACAATAGCGTAGATAGGCTGAATAGAATCAGAAATAAAATTTTATAGAGAAATTTTTAATTGTGCTGATGATTGATCAGTAAGCTTTTCTTTCCATATATTTTATCACTTCTCCTTGTTATGTCAAATATTGATCGCTCGACGTGTATGCTTGTATTCTCTTCTTTTACATGTTCGAGTTATATAATATTACTATTATAAGAAGAGGTAAAAAGGAAAAGAACAAAACATTTGAATGATGGAATAGTAAATTGAACGTCGTATACTGAGAATACCGATACACTACTCCTCCAGTTAGATATTGTGATTACAATAAAAGAAATACTATAGTAAGAACAAAATTACTATACATGATACACAATGTTCAGTTCACTTCTCCATCACTCAATTATATTATTTTCTTTTTCACTTCCATATACAGCAGCGATATTAGTATACGCATGAAGAGGTCAATAGTTCATACAGCAAGCAGAAGAGATAAAATACATAGGAAAAAGATTGTGCTGGTCAATCATCGGCGCATTAGTATGTTAAATTCTCTCCTTGATATGTATTGCTGATGAATAGAGATGCACAAAATAAACTTTTCGTACTCGTCTCATTTTAATACTATCCATTTAGGCAAATAGCGAAGAAAATGCATTGAAATTTTAATAAAATTATAGTTTTAAAAATGTGTACTGTTTAAGATTTGCATTTTCGTTGAAGATCTGTAACGCGTTTGATTTCTGAACCGAATCGATTGTTAGAGAGAGAGAGAGAGACAAATGGCTTCAGGAATGTCGTTTTTACCACATTCTGATGTATATACCTTTTTTTTTTCGAAACAAGAAACTTATTAAGAGCCATGCTGACAAGTCATATTAGGTTCTTATTATCAATAAAAGTCAATTTCAATATACTAAAATATACAGAACAATGTGTTTTTCCATGTTGTATAAATAAAAAATAATTTTCAGTAGGAAAGAATATACAGTTCCTATCTCATAATATGGTGTTCTTTTACATCATCAACGATACAACCATCTCTGACATTTATTAAATCTACCGCATCGCTTCAATGACACGCGTACAAACACTTTTTCTTTTCATAAGAGCACGAATATGAGAAGTCTATTTTTTTTTACCCTTCTCCATAATATCCGTAACTTGAATGAATGCGAAAAAGAACAAGTCAGTCACGAAGAATACAAAAATGAAGAGAAGATGGAAGAATGTGCATCGAAGTATGCAGTACAAATAATGAAAAAAAATGTGCACTTATGACAAGAATAATGATAATAATAGGGCAGACTCCTTTGTTTCTTTTTACATACATCATCAATCGGAAAGTGCTGCGCACACATAAAATGTTAACACACAACTCAAAGGAAGAAACAAACAAAGTATGTTATTATCGATAACAGAGATGATGAGAGAACATCATGTATCATTGTTTTTGTGAGAAGATGCGTTAGTACCACAATGAAACGTATTTTTAATTGTTCACCTGACTCAGCTAGTACGTTATAGCAGCAATATTGCAGGATACATATACACACAGCGACAATTTATTGCGCACCATTATTAGGTCATACAAATTATCAGGTAGGCTATGAGTTATCGTCTTGAATTATATTCATTAACAAATCTGGATATCATGACTAAGTTCAAAAAGAATGTAACTGGTAAGTATTACACCATCTAAAAAAGGAGAGCTTTAAAGATTACTTTTAGAAAAAGTCATGCATGTTTACAGTGAAAAATCTTCACGCTTCCCTTGTAATTCATTCCTCTTGTTTCAAAAAAAAAAAACAAATGTCAGAAAGTCGATCTTAAATCCATCCATAAGTAGGTCTTCTCGTTCCTATAATGCACTAAAAGTTGTAGTCAAAAGACTTAATTCTAACCATGAATATCACTTTTATAAGAAAATTAGATTTTTCTTTGAAATAGCTTATAAAATATATGCAGTATTAGTCAATTGAATATGAGCTCGCGATAATTATAATTTCAAAACGAATACAAGAAATGAATAGAAAAATACATGATGTACTATGAGCAATAGATGATTTTCTGTATTAACATACACTCCACTGTTCAGCAAATTCTTCCTCCTTGAACTTAAGAAAATGCATATATCTACCTTTCGTTTAAATGGATGTCCTCGAACTAAATTTCCCAGGATTAGTGAGATTCTCACAGGTGATGGATAGGATTAATGTGTAATGACCAAGGTTTGTTCAATTGAATTATTTTCTCAGTTATGTATCGCACTAGAAGTCAAGCTAAAGTTTATCGACCAGTCTTCGCCCCAGAGTTGGGCAATGGTTTTCACGAAATCTTTGAAAAATCTTACACAGTAACACACTTTTTGGCATTTGATTATTATTTTCCACGTAGCAACAATTTCGGTAAAACTAAGAAAATTAGGTCTCTGCAAAGAATCCTATTAAAACTCATTTTAAAAATTCTGTTTTTTTTACACGTTAATCCATTGTATTCTGTTTCGCGATAAGAAAAGAAAGGTCTCTTATATATCAAACTTTTATGCGATACATCTGATTCAAAAAGTCGTTGTGTTGATTCATTCGAACATTGACATATTTAGATGATTATTTTGTTTGAAAAAGGCTCTTACTGTAACATTATAATTTCAACTTGAAACTAATTAAAACATGATTTATAAATTTTTTGTTAAGGTATTCGATAAAACGTTATCTATGTAGACCTTTTTCAGCTGGAAATTGAACATTTCTTTTATATATTTGTTTTTTAAGAAATTTTACAAAACTTTTTTCTCGTGTGACTGCATGTTGTGGATTTCAAATGCATATCTATGCCTTGCCTAAATATTCTTAGAATTTACTAGATTTTATATGACGTAATGGAAAAACAACCTGTTAGCAACTAACCACTTCAAAGTAGCTTAGCTTTTATATGATATACGACAATTCAGCAATATTGGAAATTTAAAATGTTCTCATCTTTCAGATTTCTTCCACGAAATGATCGAACTTGATGAAAGATCGTCTACTATTGTTTCCGACATTTCCGACAAAAAAGAGGACGATGAGAAGCTCAAGCGTGAACTGAAAAGTCGACATATAACTATGATCGCCATTGGGGGGATAATTGGACCGGGTTTACTCGTTGGTTCAGGAACTGCACTTGCATATGCTGGTCCTGCAGGTGCTCTGATAGCATTCGCTGCTACAGGATTAATCGTCTTCTTTGTCATGCAATCGCTTGGCGAAATCTCCACTGCAATTCCTGTGAGTGGCGCATTTATGGACTTTGCTGGTCGATTCTGTGATCCTGCTCTGTCTTTTGCTTTAGGATGGATCTACTGGTATCTGTGGATAACAGTTCTTGCTAACGAATATAATGCTATATCGATTGTCATTATGTATTGGATTCAAGTTATACCTCAATGGGCATGGATCATTCTTTGGTGGTTTCTATTTCTTGCACTCTCGCTCATTGGCGTTCTTATTTATGGTGAGATCGAATTTTGGCTTAGTCTGATTAAGATTCTGGCCATCCTAGTCTACTTTATTCTTGCCATTCTCATTGATATTGGCATCATCGGAGGTACCTATATTGGTACACGATATTGGCAAAGTCCAGGTCCGTTTGCGGAGGGAATCAATGGTATAGCCAAAGTATTTGTTATTGCCGGTACACTTTACGCAGGTGTAGAGACGGTCGGTGTTACTGCTGGTGAATGTAAAAATCCACGACGAGCAGTTCCACGTGCGATCAAACAAGTGTTTTGGCGAATCGTAATCTTTTATCTTGGTACAGTTTTCTTTATTGGTCTGTTAATTCCATACAATTCACCTCGTCTTCTCTCTGCTAATTCTAAGACGGCTGCATCCCCTTTGACCATCTCTCTGCAAGATGCAGGCATTCACGTAGCTGCTCATATCATCAACGGACTTATTGTTCTTTCTGTCGTATCGGCTGGTATATCATCAATCTACGTTACATCACGAACTATTTGCTATTTAGGTAAAACAGGAAGAGCACCAAAATTTCTTGGAATGACAAACAAACATGGTGTACCGTGGACTGCGATTCTATTCTCTAACTTGTTTGCCTTTATATGTTTTATCAATCAAGGTTCAGGTGGAGCTGGTGCTGCTTACACATATCTAATCAATCTTTCTGGTGTCTCTACGTTCATTGTCTGGGCTGTCATAACATTAACACACATTCAGTTCCGTCGTGGATTGCAAGCACAAGGAATAAGTCCAAATGATTTGCCGTTTCGAGCATTATGGTATCCTTATGGTGCCTATTTTGGGCTGGGGGCCAACATTTTTCTTATCTTCTTTCAAGGATATTCCACTTTGCTGTCACCATTCAATGTGGTCTCTTTTGTTATCTCCTACATTCTCATTCCTATATTTCTAATTCTTTTCTTTGGTTACAAATTTTGGAGAAAAACTCGATGGATTCAAGCATCCGAGATGGATATTTGGTCTGGAAGACGTGTTCTTGACGAAGAAGACATCAAAATAGACAAACAGACGATATGGTCGCATATTAAAACTATCATCATTTAACTTCTGTATTGTTAATGTTCTTTATTGATATATTCTTCTTTAAATAATAAAGTTTTATTTGAACTCAAAAACTTGAATACCGTCTAAAATGGCACTGATATCGGTAAAAACAAGTTTTTTCAACTTAGAATTGGGAAGGATAAAGAAGGACACGTAACCTTTTGTCTGGTGACACAATGAATCGAATGAGATATGATATTCGCTTCATTGATTATGTAGTAAAATTTTAGGCGTTTACAAAATGAATCTTTATGTGGTGCAGGGAATTTCATTCAAAGTGTCACTACCAATAGAGTTTTGAGTATAGGGTTAAATTAGGTACTTTTTTTAAATTCACTTTTTGAAACTAAATCTAGAAAAGTTATTTTCAGAAGCGATAAAAAGAATAAAGTAGAAAATTTTGCAGATTTTTGTAAAAAGTATATTTTTCTCGACAATTGACATCTTTGGAGTAATTAGTATTTTTCGACCAAAAGAAAACATTTGTTGACACTAGAAAGTAGATTTTCATGATCAGCAGATCACGCTGTATCAGGTAATGTGAAAAATAAATTTACATGAAGATTGAATTGCTGGCACCTTATATCTTAACGTTTTTTTCTTCCTAATTGCCTGTTTACAAGGATATACGAAGGTATATATTTGTCCATTGCAAACATTTGTACATTCAAATAATGTTGTGTATCTGCTTCTGTTTCTTTCTCTTCCCCTCCTTTCCACAGAATATGTCACTTTTTCTTCCTCTGTCACCTAGGTTATTTTTCTTATAGCACTTTAGACGGCGCTCTCTTTTCTTTTTATTTTTGAATTTTCGTTCTGTGTTTGTCGCCTATACGTTGCTCAGACTTTTACGGTGTACACTTCCTTTTGACACACTATTTTTATGCGTAATATTTCATTTCCACTTTGTTCTATAATTGTAGAAACTACCGAGGTTATGATTTACTTAAGATATAGAGTTTGATATTAGATTTCGATAAACCCAAAGAATAAAACCGTAGTTTAGTTCTATGTCTCTTATGCTCTGAGATCTTACTCACGTCACTGTTTCGTCACAGTGTGTGATTGAGAGAGGCGCAGCTAAGCAGTTGGTTATGGTCTATAACAGTCTTTGATAGGTAGTTAATTAAACACTAATTAGGTAATTAAAATGTGGGTCACGGTCTCTGATGCATAGTTAATTAGATACTAATTAATTAATTAAAATGTTGGTCATAGTCTTTGGGGAGGGAATGATTGATGCAAATTTCTACCCCTATAAATTTCAACGCTCCTTTTGGATAGGGTTACACAAAAAAGATATTCACTCAACAAAAATCTTTTTATTTCACAGTATCTAAAGTATCGCATATTTCTTCATCTCATCGTAGAGCATACTACAAGCATGTCCCAAAGTGTGTATGGTGCCGTTGTTAAAACGCTAGGAACATCGCCTCTCTATGAACTTATCGACATACCACCACCAACAACAGATGAAGTCCAAGTCAAAGTCATTGCTGCTGGTGTGCACCGGCTTGTTAGAGCTATTGTGAGTGGACGTCACTATATCAAACCAAAAACAATGCCTATTGTTGCGGGAGTAGATGGTGTAGGCACACTTCCTGACGGAAAAAAAGTCTACTTCATGACTCTCACGTCATCTAATGGTAGCATGAGTGAATACGTGAATGTCCATTCTGACATGACCATTCCTCTTCCAGATGAAGCAGATCCTATCGTATTCGCTGCTATAATGAATGCGGGTTTAGCTTCTTGGATGGCTTTACGTGAACGTGCACGTATTCAACCGAATGAAACAGTTCTAATTCTCGGTGTCACAGGGACCTCTGGTCAAATGGCTGCCAAAGCAGCTCATTTGCTTGGTGCAAAACGTGTCATTGGCGTTGGACGTAATACATCCATTCTTAATGAATTACTGACGAGCGGCCAGATAAATACATCCATTGTTATGACTGATGACGAGGCACAATTTCAACAAAAAATAGAAGAAGAAGCTGCAGATGTAGACATTGTGGTGGATTTTCTTTGGGGCCGACCTACAGAGATTGTGATGGCAGGTATCCAATCGGGTCGAAAAGATGCTGCCCAACGTTTACGTTGGGTTGAAGTTGGTCAAATGGCTGGTGCAACTATCCAATGTTCAGCTGGACTTTTGAGAAGCAAAAATATTGAACTTATCGGAAGTGGATTTGGTCCTATGTCTACAAAGGATATATTGAAAAGTTTAGAACAAATGGTACCTATGGTAGTGGAAGGCAAATTAACGACATCTGTGATAACAATACCTTTGAAAGATGTTGAGAAAAGATGGGAAGAAACAGGTGATTCAAATGAACGTATTGTAATAGTTATGTAAGAGTTCGAAAGAAATTTTTTATTTCAATGCTTAGAAAAAGAGTTTTTGTTTTAAATCTTTTTTTTTGAGAATATTTTGCTGATATCATATGTAATTGTGAAGAAGAACAATATTCTAGTAGGCTCTTTATACACGTATCCTCCTTGTGATGTAGTGACAATTCATTCTATTGATTTTCTTGATCGTACTCGTAATATATGTTGGAATTTTCTATTCTTTTACTCCCCTTTCTCTACTAATTTTGTTTCTTGTGCACGTTTTAGCGTGTTATTATATTCATATATACACATACTTCTCGCTATCTTAAGTAATTGTTTGTATGTGTTTTTTGCTATGCTCATCTAATATATATATATCATATTTATTGTTTTTTTCTTTTCTCATTTATTAAATAAACCAGATGTTCACTTTCTCATATTCTTACTCAAGCAAAATCTCAACATATACCAGTTATTTTATTTGAGTAATGATTTCTAGAGAGGTACTAACTCTCGCTGTATGACACAGTCGTCTATTGGAACAGATACCACTATTTGATACATAGATTTTCAATTCTATTCCATTCCATTCTCCAATAAAAGAAAAATATTGAATGAACCACCATCAGACTGATGTCATATAATTCTCTATCGAATTAATATTTTACTCCTGTTGATCACTAACGTGATAATTCGTAGAACAATTGCAGAAACCAAAAGAAAGCATTGTATATAGAGGAGATATGAGCTGTTTTGCAGTAAACTAAATCGGATATCGAGTGGTAAAAATGATATTTCTTTTCAGTACTAGGTCATTAAAATATTGGACTTATAAAATCGAAAATTTTGAAACAATTCTTCTCTACTTGTAGCCAATAGAGATCTTTTGCAATTGCTATGTGATAGTAGTTGGTGAAGAAGCCCTCTTATGAAGAAAATATGTTTCAAAAGTTTCATGATAACTTGACGAGTTATGCATACAAGTATTCATATTGAATTAAATTTATTCAGAGATTACAAAAACAGTTTAAAACAAAATAAGTTATAGTTTGACAACAGAGATCGGACGAAAGTATAAGTATTGTCGTCTGACGATTATACCTGCACTTATACTTGTAATTAAGTGTCAAAAAATAAAACTTAGAACTTGAATTTGGACGGAAAAAATACTTGAATAAGTACATTCAAGTTTTTTTTATCCGCCAAATATTGAACCATAATTCATCATTTATCGACCTTATCACATTCGACCCGATTCAATTTTCTTAGAAAATTGTTTTGAGATGTTCATTTCCATGGACTGTTAACTTCTAATGAATGCACACAATGACGTTTTCCTTTTCTATTACTGATTAACTATCGTTCTCTTCGTTATATCACTACATAGTGAAACATTTTTTTCTAATCAACTGAATAATCACTCAAGTTACTTTTTTTTGTTCTTTTTCATATTATACGAAGCATGTGCAAAAAAAATGAAGGAAGTTTCCAGCTTTTTCTGCCTTATTTTTTCTATCTATCATCTTGTATATAAATAAGACCGAAATTTTGGAACAGTTCACTTGTCGTTTAAAAAAACCGATACAGAAGATAGCGCTAACTCACTTAGTGAAGTGAGTTCTCTGGACAAGGATTTTAATACAATGCATCTCGAATCTGACAGTTCTGACGAAAAAGTTACTGATAACAAGAAGACTACACGGAAAGCAAAGTGACCATTCTGCAGTTTCGTGAAACTCCTGTCCCGTCTTTACTACTTGGCGCGGCAATCGAGAAGCTAAAACCTGGTTCAAGACAACAATCAGCAAGTCATTCGAAGCATAAACTCGCTGATCACAAGTTCGAAGAAAAGAGAGGACCTCACCGCGATATCGAAAGATGCTGTATTGGGTGTTACGAGAAAAACAGGGAACAACAATTAAGAGAAGTGTGTCATTCAACAACAAAGAGAATAAAAACTTTCTGTTCTGATTGTAACAAATTTTCTTTGGTCTTGATTGTCTCGATGAGAAGCATTATGCTACGTAACAAATTATTTTGAAAATAATGAAGGCGAAGCAGATCGCACATTATGTGTAATTTTCCTCTTTTAATTTGATAAGTGGACTTTTATTTTCATTTATTCATACTACGAAGTCTATAATAACAACTTCTTGATCATTATCAGAAGATGATGTTGGAAAATATTTTTATGAACAAGCGAATCAATATATTATACTGATGAATCTTAAAACTCTGATACAACACAGTTATTATTCTACTATACAGAACACATGAGCTGAAGATTCCTTTTTTTTGTTGAAACACAACTCAATAAAATCTTAATGCAAACAATTGCAGCTTCGTATCACATCTATGAAGTCCGTTAAATTCAATAACAAATTAATATCGATAAAAAAATACTACACAAATAAGAATAAGCTTAGAATTTTTTTTTTATTTTTGGCGGGGGTTTAATAATGTAATACCAGATATACTTTAAGTGAGTACCCCTTACGAATTCTATCAATTCCTAAGATCAACTAGGTTTTAATTCGATATATTAATGAGCTCTACAACTTATTAGATTCCAATTAATTTGTTATAACTTGATATCACAAGCAGTTTTTTCCTTTTGTCTCTTTTGGTTTTTGTTTTTAAATCTGTATTTATTTTAAACAAAAATAATACCATTAAACCTTAGAAACACAATAATCTAGCATGATTTCGAAAAATAAAAAAAAATGATTAATACAAATTAATATAGGTTTAGTTATTTGTGAGTTTATATATGTGATTATCATCATCTTCTCCGACTAAATATAAACCGTACGCTGGTTAGCTTTCTCTTTCATCCAAATCTCCTGCCTACTAAAGGTTAAGAAGTAGGAAAGAATCAAAAGAAAACTAGAACCTGTATTAGCTAGGTTAATGCTGTTAATATCCCTACTTTAATTTGTTGGTTGATGTAACGGGAGATAAAATAGGTTCAGCTCGTGAATATAAATTTTGGAGATAGAATACAAGTGATTTCAATAACAAAAATAAGCAACTGGGAACTGGGAAAACCTTGTTCATGTGGTTGAACAAGAGAAAGAGACATAGAAGAGGAAACAAAAGAATATATATATATATGTCGGGGAGTATCGATCTTCATATAGGCTACGTAAAGAAAATCGAAAAGAATGGAAAATGTTAGCGGCAACAACGTAATATCTGTTGACGCTAACAACACTGTATTAGTTACAGATTTTCTAATATGAAGCATCGATCAAATATATTTATTGTCTTTGAATATAATTTGAGGCCATTTACTTGATTCACCTACTATTTTTAGAATTTCATGCATCTCATCCTCTGATGGATTCTACAATAACATACAAAAAATAAAATCATCTGCGAATGAAAATAAGAAAGAAGATTCACCATTTTGTTTTTAAATAAAGTATGGTTTGATGGTAAATAATGATCTTTTAACCAAAAGCCAACATGTGAACGTTCTTAAAGTATATATTCAGCGAGTGATAAACCGGCATGTAATACAATAAAGTTTTGATTAATTTCAGCACCTTCATTACAATGAGAATCTAATTGAAATTGAATTTTTTTGTTGACGCACCGATAACGTGACTAAGAATTGAGTAAACCATTCAATGATATTTAAATGCGGAGCATTATTTAGAATAAAATTATCAGGTGATATCGATGACATTTGGTATAATGAAACTAAACAATTGGCAGTAGTTTCACGATAATGTTTGAATGCCTACATGTTCAATATATGAACTTAGTATCTCTTCAGAATGTATACTTTACGAATCAATTTAGAATGACTGACCGGAAAGAAAAAAAAGAAACATTGGAGTACAGATTCTATCTATCTTAGATATATCTATAAAGGTGGCGCTGCATTATTTATGTATGTGTGAAAAATAGTTTGTTAGTACAGTCTCTTTGTGATACAAATGTACCATTTATTTTACTTTTGTCATTTATCACAACTATATACAATTTAATAATGATTAGACAAATAATCATAGGTCTTTCTCAATTTTATTAAGATGAAGAGATGAAATGATAGTTACATAGACAAAACAATAAAGATTAACATGATGAATTGATTGTTTGTATTTCATATTCCATAACAATTCAACAAAACAAGCAATCAAACAACATGTTCTCTCTTCTTTATCTCTCTTTTGTGGAACTCACATATAAAAATGTGAGTGTAAGTTTTAAGTCAAGGTTTTCAGGCTCCTTCTCTCTCACTCTCCTCCTTACAGACATCCCCTATTACAGATAACTTCGCTATTACAGACATGCTCATTTCCTTTATTAGATATAATTCACTTGTAGTATTTTATATTATAATAATTAAGTTGAAGAAGATATGCGAGTTCTACATTGTGGCCCTAAAGGGGCTGCGCCGACAAGCTTTTTTACTGATGATGACATTTGATATGCCGAAAGCTCTAGTTCATTTATGTATCTACCTTTATTTCATTTAAATTTTTAAAACTAGCAAAATGACTATCATTTCTTCTCTTCATCTTAATAACATACACAATTTAATATTTTTTTTCTTATTCACACTAATATAAAATGTGTTGCATGTGTCGTATTTTGCAACACAATGTACGATACGTCGAAGTACGGCACGACGTGCTCTTTGTGACATATTTTGTCCAGCAGATCCACGACACATTTTTCAGCACGTGGATTTTTTTCTTGTTTGCTAAAATCACATTATTATTATTTTTTAGTTTACTTTGAATTATTAGTACCTATTTTTGTATCCGAAAACGATTAGATAGTCGAATTTGATCGTCCAAAGATTCTCAGATCTCGATAGAACCGCTTTGAGGCAGTCCATTCTTGATTAGGTAGCGTCCTCTCGAGATATTTCCGAGTTACAAATAATCACGAAGCATTTGAAAAATAGATACAGGATAATGTATAAATTTAGTATATTGAATCGGCTCGACTATATGTGTCTTCACAAATGAAATAAAACGGTGACTGGATAGTTGACATGTAGCCTGAAACATATCAAAAGTGCGACACATTCTTGCACGAAGCATAAATACGACATATTTTATTGTGGTATGTTTTTGATTAGTAAATGTCATGAATGTAATCACGTATTCAATCTTGTTTAGACCATCTGAACATGACACTTGAACCATTGCAGTACTGCTTTTCTTTTCGTTTGGGAGAGAGTTTTTCTTATTTTGTATCATATCGAGTAGAATAGTGAATTTTTGAGAGAATGATAAGAAATTAACAAATAATGAATAAGACAATGATTTCTATGATATTTTCTATATCTATCTACATCCTCTAAAGGATGAGACTACAAATATAAGATATTTGCGTTCATTAACAATGAATATTCATCTTGAAAATTCTTTTTTTACATATTTTTTCTTACATATTGAGATATTTTGTTATTATTTGTTCAAGTATGAGTTTCAAGCAATAGGAATGCTTATCAGCTTTTTAATTTCAAATGATTAAATATATAAATTTATATAGAGTTTTTAATCATTGAATATATTAGTAGTTATATCTAGTTCATTGTTGATTTTATTTATTTGAGATTAGTCGAGTTCTCATTAAAGGAAGAAAGTATCAAATCCATTAGATACTAAACTAATTGATAAACTATTTTTTTCAAGCCTTACAGTATAATATTTATAATTGTTTCATGTTATATCTGTTTATGACAGATTGTTAATTCCAGATCATTCTTATATAATGTACTTTTTAGTAAAATTAATTACTTCTTATCAAAAAAATCTCAATAAGTTGGAAAACATTCATTCTTTTTTTTCTGTATAGGTGATTTCAGTTAAATTTCTCTATAATAATGGAACTTGGAGTCATTGGTTTTGTACTCACTTTAATTTCATTTATTCATGGTTCATTTGCAAGTCTTATTTCATTAATTGTCTCTATTGTTCTTATCTACCATCAATGTCGTAATCGATTAAAACGAGAAGAAAGAATAAATCTTCTTCTTTTTACTACAATCTATTTCTTTAGTTTCATGTATATATTGACACTAACTTCATTTAATGCTCAAACACTCTTAGGTGATTTATATCAAAGAAATTTTGATTCAACATGGTGTACATTTAGAGGTTACCTTATTCCTGTTACATGTTCTGCTTTATATCAGGCTTTTGCTACTCAGGTAATTATAAGCCGAGAAGTAGTGTATTAGAGTGTGAATGAATGAAAGATGAGTTCAATATCCACAGCATATCATTTGATTTTTTAGGCACTCTTTCGTCTTTGTCGTATTGTATATTCAAATCGTAGATGGCTTCAATTTTTTTGGTTTTATATTATTTTAATACCTGCTGAGTTATTAGGAAGCTTTGTTGGTTTATGTCCTATTCTGATTTGGGGTGATATTGATTATTTACCTACAGATAATTATTGTTTTGTTCCATTTACAAAACCTCGTGGTGTGATTTGGCTTATATTTACAACTTATGGAATTCCTCTCACAATTCTATTTTTAATATATCTTCGTATAACAATATTTATTCGTCATTTACCTGACAATCAGGCAACAGCGTTGAGACGACGACAACAACGAGATTTAATTGCTATTCGACGAATTTTTATTAATGTTGCTTTATTAATGATTCTTGTAATGCCTGGCACAGTCTTAATATTAATGCGATATATAAGTGGAACGGATTATCCATTAACTTTTCGCATCTTATGGTTAGGTGCTGAAATGTCTGTGGCAGTATTAAGTGTAGCAATGATACTGCTAACACCTCAACTAAAAAATATTTTTATAGATAGATGGCGACAAAATCGTGTAACCTTACTGACAGAATCAGTTCAAAGAGGACCTGTTACTACTAATCAATAACTAGTTCACATTATATTATCTCGAGAGTGTAAGTGAGAATATTTATTTAGATTCACTTATACTTATTCTTGTCTACATTGTAAAAATAGTTTCATATAGATATATGTATTTCGTTTGTGATTCTAGTTATTCGACATTATTTTAAAATAAATACGATAGAACGCACTCAACTGATAATTGTTTCTTCTCGGAAACATGAAATCTGAATCTTGACATTTCAAAATTCATACATATAATCACACACTCAATTATTTTTTTCTTGCTTAATTTATTTTCATTCTGTTGTGATTAGTAATCCATATGAAAGAATCTGACCGTAAGATCTTGTACGATTCCACCAAGATCATGCAAGAACTTATTGTAAGATCTAGTATAAACATACAAGTTCATATGCAAATCCCATACGATCTTGTTGAATTCTGTACGGTTCTTCATGATAATATTAAAGCCATCGTTTTTGATGAAATCCTACTGTATGATTCTTGTGTGATCTTTATGTCAGAAAGTATACGATCTTAAATGAACCATATGCAATTATTCCTAGCTTCATACAATATGTCATAACTGATTTGACCCATTTTTGATCTCTGTATGCTTGATCTTTTAAAGAAAACATCTAATACAGGTTAATGCATATATATACCTGTATGTATTTATTTACTTACCTATAAAAATTACAAAAAAAATACATATATACACTTGTAATATATAAAAAGAAAAATTAGAAAAAAAAATATTTCTTTGAATTTGATCGACTGATTGAGCTAAATAAAAAAATTAAATAACTTACATTCAAAATAACTTACTTAGGTTAAATCTCTTCTGAATATAATCTGAAATAAAAAAACTTTCATTTCAATTTATTTTAATAATAAAGATAAATTATAATATAAAAAATAAATATAATTTAAATAGAGAAAAACATTTATTCTTATATTAAATTGTTGAAACTATTTCTAACTATGTAAATGAATAATTGTAATACTTTGATTTTTGTTTAATTTAAATAAAATGATATAATATTAGATTAATTTACCTCGTTAAATATAAACAAAACAACGTTAACAGATTAAATTATTTGTTGTAAAAAAAATTAACAGTAATTTTATTGGATTAAATTCGTTTCACTTAATATAAAAATAAAGCAAATATAGTACCATTCAAGTCATTTCATCTTATATTTTTTCTAAATATATACGTATAATCGTCTTAAAAATCCGTATAAACGAGTCTTTGTCACAATTGCTTAGGCGGCTTTTAGCATGGGCTAGAGAATCTTTGAATTTATACAGCGAAAAAAGTGAAATTGCTGTAATGAAATAAGTGTATATTATGTTTCTCAATTTGACATGTCAAACATGTTTTAATAAGCTTGCATTTTGCAATTTCCAAACGAGATGCCATGAATATGGAAGTATTTACAAAAATGTCTTCAAAATAATTGATGTCGTTTCTAACAAAGATGAAACACAAATGAGCCATGTGACAATACAGCGATAGTGCAAATTATCTTTATACGATTATAAGACATGGATAACAATCTAGATTCCGATAGTATAACGATTTTCATTGTTTTTTTAATATTGCGGCGGTAGTTACAGTATTCTTTGAAAATAGCATTTAATTTTAATGTAATATCCGAAATATGCATTTTTAAGAGGAAAATTTGCTTTGTTTTCTGTTACAGAAGTGAGTTTCAATTGATATGTGCCTTAGATTTGTCAAAAGCTGATTTAGCATTGTACTTATTGCTTATTAAATCAAGGAGTCGAAAAATGTGATTAGCAATCTCAATTTTTAAATTAAGAATTGGTAGAACACGTTTTTTAATGATCATCATCACTAAAATCGATTAAAAATTAGGAAAAATTGAAGAATTTAATTCTTAATATATCATTTTAATCGACTTCTAATAGTAAAAATTTAGTGAAAATCGGATCTTTTTTTCCTCTGTATACATCGATAGTTCATGTTGGCTCAAGGGTACCCATAGCAGAATTGGCTCGGCCTATCTCATCTGAAATTCTGATTTGTACGAAATAGCTCATACAATAATAAATAGAATAATGTTTAACTATTATGTTTCTATATCAGCTCCAAATACTATTGGTGACTTTTCAAATGATTTATTATTGCATAACATCTTTCCTTATAATAATAGAAATATAAGCATAATAATGTAATGATGAATTTTTCGAAATCAATCAGTAAGATATTTTATTCAAAAAAAAGAAGAAGGAAATTCTGGGTTATAAATACACGAAATAATGTAATTAGATAAAAGTCTTATTTATCAACACTTAGAAAATACTTTGTATACATAAAATTACTCAAGTATCGTACGAATACATTGAGTACTTATAGTGGCAAGTTGTACTCATTGAATCGGTAAATACACCACGATTTTCTTTATGTAATGAAATGATGGATAATCAATTGAACATTATGAGATCAAGTAACAGATTAATTCGTACAATTGAATTTTACATTTTATTCTAACCAGGTCTAGAACGACTGAGATATTGCATGGCAATCTTTCTCTTCACCTGTCGAATTTGTTGTTGTACAAATTTGCGATGTATTAGAAGTGTATTGTATTGTTGCGTATTCACAGGAGTATTTCTTATGTATTTTTCAAATCGAACCAACCGATTTTGAAGCCGTGTTAGTCTAGTCATTAATTCAGACGAATTAAAATTTGTTTGATCTACATTCGGTGTTGTTTGGAATTTTAATTCGATCAATGGATAATTCTCATGTTTTAGAATCGTCCGAGGAACTATGTCTGAACCATTAGCTAAATCTTTCAACTGCTTATCTATTAGCATACTCAGTACTTTCGCCTTTTTAATAAGTTGAAGCGTCACTTTATAGGTTTCATTATTGACTTCATTGTGAAGAACATTCGCTTCATCATTGTTTGAGCGATTTGACATCCTTAAGTTTCTTGTGGACGGTATTGTAGATGAGCATGGAACTGTTTTGTGTCTTGTTCCACATCCGAAACATTGTAGGAGAGACATAATACTTCGTACACTATTTTTGATATTTTATCGATAGTCGAACATTACTTTTGTTTATATATATATATGTAAGACGACTGTGCCTTCGAAAAATCCTAGTCATTGTTTCGTCATTAATGGGATTATAAAAATCTGACAAATCAGTAAAAACTATGAATCATATTTCGCACCTTATTTTGTATATTAAACAGGTAGGAAAGTGATGTCATAAAATATTCGCTTATGATTTGTATTCTCTCCTTCTCAAAGTCAGTAAATAGTAAAATTTATTGACGAGTTGATGACTAATGTATTGTAAGCATGAATGCTGCAACAGCATTCATTTTTCTTTCTTATTGTAACAAAAAAAGAAACGAAAAATTCTTATGAATCTAAAATAATGTCGGTCTGACATATTTGAATTGAAAATTTCAATGCTTACACTTTCATAACATCTTTTCAAAAATTGGCCCTACAATCACTTGAAGAAAAGCTCATCATTCGAGAGGGAGTAAAATGTTAGGTGATTACATGATAATATGAATCAAATGTGTTGCTAGATTCTCAGAAATAGCATCAAAAAAAGAGACGTGAACAAAATAAATGATTATCTTCCGCAAAGATGTTATATATTGTTCTCGGTGAGATAACAACACCAACGAACATGAAGAACATCTATCAGAGATCATAGAGATATAATAAAATATATTATTGCTACTTCTTTACTGTAAATTTCAGATTAATCCATACCAAAATTTGCTTTTTTGCGAGAAGCAGAAAAGGGAAAAAAATTATGAAACATCGATATTTGAAAGTTATATAACATTTTTTTTTCTTCTCTGATGCATTAACTTACGCATCCTATTGCTCATGATGACATGTAATCAATACAACTATTATTAACATTTTACATACATAATAAAAATCATTAAAATATAAAAATATATTTTTTTTGAATATATCTAAAATTTTTAACATAAAAAAATATTTGAAAATAATTTAACTAGATACAATCAGAAACAATGAATAAAAAAGATTTCTATAACAAAACCTTTATGCAAACAAATATTAGTTTAAAATAGCATTAGTCAAAGTCATATTAATATATGAAAAAATTCGTTATTAATAGAGAAAAAAATCTTACATTTATATTGTTCACCATACTTCATCAACAATAGTTCCGTATATCCACACTAAAGTATGTTCATGTTTTCTTTCTAACAAAACCGGTCATTTTTAACAACAGTATATCATGAATTGTATTAATGTGAAGCTAGCACGACGACCAATCAAATACAACATAAAACTCACCGATAGGAATCGATCTATAAAATACCCACTATTTTCCCCAATAACCCTGATAAACATGCAACACAAATCAATAATTTTCAACTAACCATACACGAAAACAAAAAACCAAACTTTTCAATAATATAACAATGGCCTCAATTGTCATACACATGCCCATTCACATACTATCTATCCAGCCACGCACCTATAAAGCACATTCTTTTTTTTTCTAAAATTAATCGGAAGCTACCATGTTCGACAAAAAGACTCTAAATTCGAAAATAAACATAATAAAGAATCAGAAAACACCCGCCGATCCAATTTACAACCTAAACGTTTCCCACCAACAACATCAACACTTCCATTGTCGATGGATAAATTATTCATCAGCAGATTCAGAATAAAAATCTGAATCACGTGTTAATATGGGCATATATAATGAAAAACTCCACCATCTCATATATACGGAATATCCGCCACAAATTGATTAATGCTAGTTTTTATATGAAACACAGCGGATGTCATTATTATGAGAACATCGATAAGGCAGTGCAGATATGTACGAATTAAGTGGCTGTTTTGTGTGATGCTTCATATTTGGCTTATGATTTCTACCTATAGAACTCATTTATTGATATTTCACTTTGCGAATAAATTCATCCTCACACATCCTTTCATCCACATCTCTCATACTCATCCTGAAAAGACCGCTCTAATTCCTGATTCTTCTGGCATGAAGTGTTTATGTTTCGCGCCTGGATCAACATTATTTGTGAGAGAAAAGTTATATTTTCCAGTTGCAAAAATTTAATACTAACGAAATGAAACTCAAGGACATTGAGTTCCATAAATGTTCTATATCATTTTCGATTGTTTTTCTTAGGAAAAAAAACTTCTCTAATATTGAATACAGTTCATCAAGTCATCGCTGTGTTCCGAAGAAAGAGAGAAGAGTTAAAAAAATGAGACAAAATATCAAAATTCTCATCCCATTATTAGATTCATTTCATTAACAGCATCAATCTATGATTTATGCTATACATTTAATATAAAATTGAAAAATGGCATTGCCTAATGTGTACAGTATGAAATTCATGATGATCCAAATAGGTAACACGAATTAGACTTTTATGTACACAATCATTAATATAATATGTGCTTTATCTCGAGATAATAAGAATACAATACATTCTTAAATTGAAACATCTTAAGTATTGTTTTTATCCAAATGTTGAGATGATGGTTTCGTGCATGACAATTCGCAAGCTTCACTGATAGCGTTGTCCAGTTTGGATTTAGACAAGAAATAAGAATAGAACAAAAACATATTTATTATATAGTCTAGAAAAAGGAAGAAGTAAAAAAGCTGAACGAATTACTTCGTCTTTGCTTACTTCATTGATATGAAAAATATTGTATCATCTACAGATAACTGTGATTGTTGTAATGTCATTTTCATTGAAAAGATTCACTAGAATGTTCAAAAGATTGGTATCTTCAACAATATAATTTGAAAATAATGTCTATTATGATAGTCAAAATATGTTTCGTTTTATGAATTTGCAGATATCTTTGAATATATTTTAACATACACGTTTCTATTATCTATTTGATCGGGTAATATATAAATATAAACATAAACAAACGAAGTTCTTCTTATCTATTCATTAATTATATCGAGGAATTTTAACTTTTCTACTTGTTGATCTGTTAGCTCTAATTCTCCTCTCACAACTGTTCAATGACGTGATCCAACGATAGCAATATATCCTAAACTACTGTACACACAAAAATAGCAGCAGTTGAATTAAATATGAAGATGGTAAAATGAGCCTCTCGTATAATCAGCATAAATTACACAAGATCTTTCTCATATTCTTTCTTCATTTCAATTCGATCAGTAATTACGTATCATAAGAATATTCAAAATGATAATATCGAATTCATATGGACCTAATTTATGACTAACAGAATGATTCAATTTATCGATGGACACGTTATCATTCTTCATGAGAAGCGTATATGACTCATCATTGCCACGTTGTATTTATGTCGTTGAAATTGCGCAATAACACTTTCTTAAACTTTATATTAGGGTGACGTTTCTCTTTCTTTCACATTTATTTGTTTGAAGACTATAATATTATAATGTCTACAATGGAGAATTCTTCCAAATCTGATACAGATGTTTGTTCAATCTGCTTGGGTGCATTACTACAACCAGGGATGGATATATTTAAAACTGCATGTCAACATCAATTTCACTTTGCTTGCTTGGCAAAAAGCGTTAAAGCACAGAACCAAGAATGTCCCCTTTGTCGAACACGGCTTGACTCTTTAAGTAGTATTATCCAACCCTCAGCACAAAATACTTCTGCACCTGTACAAGTTCCTATACAGGCTACACCGCTACCTGTTGCAACTAGTGGATTTTGGTCCACATTGAAAAGATCATTTGGTAATGCATATAATTGGGTAAGTAGAAGTTCTTCTAGACCACATACATCATCAGTACATGTGAATCAATTAGAACAGTTGTCTCACACTAATCCAGCTGAAGATTTTGTTGATGAAGCAGCTGTTCGTGCTCTTTCGGCTCGCATCCAAGCTGCTCGCCAAATGGCAGCTAATGGTACAACTGAACTTGCATTAATCACAGCAACAACTACATTAGAATTTGGAGGTCAGATATCTACACAAGCATCAAATATTTATGGAATGGTTACACTCAAAGCACCATCACTTCTTCCGATGACGGCTAGTGAAAAAGATCAAGATGAATTACGTGTCCCTGTTGATCTCGTATGTGTCGTCGATCAGAGTGGTTCAATGCAGGGTGATAAAATTGCATTATTAAAAAAAACTCTAGATTATATTATCGATCAGATGGGTCCACTTGATAGATTAGCAATCGTTTCATTTGATACTAGAGCATATGATCGATCAAATGGCCTTAACATGATGACACAAGCAAAGTGAGTATTTTATTTTATAATTTGCTTTATTCGAAACAGGTGATTGCCGTGAGATTTTAAAGAGAATCGTTGACTAAATTATGATTTTATAATTAGAATAACTAATTGATTGATTGTTAAATTCAATAATATCTATTTTCGAATCTAAAAAATGCATTATAATGAGAATTGAGTATTTTACTCTATAATCAATTACTGGTTATTTGAAAATCCGTATATAGTCTGTGTAAGATAAAAATAACATTTTCGAATTAAGATCTTTTACAGAGAGGAAATGAGAATTACTGTTTAGCATAGGCAGATGGCAATCAAGAGAAGTAAAGATATGATGATGAGTGAGTGAATGAAAATCTGCATACTGAAAATCTGAGGATAGATGATTATTTATCAGAATAAAAGTGAGTTGACATGAAAAAACGATAGTGGCGAGATGTATGAGATTATTGTTTAGACTCATCAACGATCTGTTTTCGTTTATTCCAAATCACTCTTTCTAAGCCACTATTGCTTATTCATCGAATTTGATTCTCCATCATCAATCATGCAGTACCTTAAACATTCGATGCAATAAGATTTTCGAAATTGTTATTTATTAATAAATACTAAGGTGTTATGAGAACTTTTGAATCACTCTTTGTAACTGTTTGTCAAACATTACATATTATTGAAAAATAACTATGTAATATACTTGACTAAAATTTCCTAGAAATGTTAAGTTTTCAATGATTAAGAATGGTTTTAAAATAATAATATTAATCAAGCCACTATATTTAAACTTGTTCAAATCAGACTACATTGTCTCAAAATCAATTTTCTTACCTTACTCTTATATTTAACTAAAACCTTGTTCATACAATTAAGGATATTTAATATTCATAAAAAAAACGTTTACACTAATCCATCTTTAAATGTTGGAGCTACGTCAATTTTACTACCCATGTTTTAGTTTTACACAGTCTCAACGCCCTGCACCTTCCTCAAGATGTAAAATGAATCTTATTTCTTTTTGGAAAAAAAATTTACCATAGTGATTATCTGAATTCATTATTATTTTCTAAAATCATTAGTGACATTAGGTCATATATTGGCTAAAACTTCAAAATTCAACGAATAAAGATGAGAGAGATCAAAATAAGTCAAAGATGTTGTTTTGATGATGAAGAATTTAATGCTTCAAATAATAATATATGAGCAAAAGTCTAAGAGTTCTGATGATTAAAATAGGTGACGATCGAGTAATCTCATGGAATTATTTGATGAATGATCCAATATTGCTGTACTAACAGTATGTCTCGAAATAGAGCTATAAGAAAGAGCAATCTACAATGTGGTCCAATAAGAAAAAAAGAATTGACTTATGAAGTTAATTCCTCTCGTTTGTAAATGTTCAAATATGTTCTTGTTTTAGACAACAAATTCTCCACAATGTTGTTGCACAGAACATCCATGCCAATGGTGGTACTTATATTGGGTCTGGTCTCGAAATGGGTATTCGAATATTAACCAATCGTCGAACGAAAAATCCAGTAGGAGCCATGCTTCTTCTCACTGATGGTCAAGATAATCATCATCATGATTACTCTCAGCTAATGCGAACTCTACCCAATGGTGTCGTTTGTCATACATTTGGATATGGTCTAGGACACAGAGCAGCATTATTATCTCAATTGGCTGAACAAGGAAACGGAGGAACTTTTACTTTTATCGACAAAGTTGATGCTATCGCTCTGGCATTTGCCACTGCTCTTGGTACACTTTTTACATGTGTTGCACAAAATTTGAGTATAAAACTCGAATTCGATGGTCAATATGCAGTAACACATTCCCATTCTACCTATAAACATGAACCTATTCAATTGCCATCTCAGCAAGTCACATTTAAGCTTAATGATCTTAATGCAGACGAAAATCGTAATCTTGTATTTCAATTACATGTACCTCAACTTGTTCAACAAGCGAATGACAATGATATTATTGGTGAGTAGAATTATTATTTTTCAAAAGCTTCATATCTTCTCTTCTCTTGTTTACAGGTCGTGTATCACTTGAATATACTGATGCTATAAATCAACGACAAATTCAAACACCGGCTGTCCCATTTCGACTTGCACGTCCTGCTGAACTTGCTCCTGACTCTCCATTGCTCGTTATTAATTATGCCCTAGATCTACAACGTAATCGTGCGGAAACAAGTCGTGTTTTAAAGGAGGCGGTTAATGAGCCGGACTATCAACGTGCTCGAGAATTATTAAATGCACAATTGACAAAAATTCGAGCATCTGTTTCAGCTCAAGATTCATTATGCCAACAATTAATACGTGACTTGGAATATCAATATGGAAATCAGCATGAATTTAGAACAACAATGACAAATATGTATATGCAACATGGACAAGAACGGGCCACTTATTCAACACTTACAACAATCAGCGCAGATTGTTATATGACAGCTGGTCAAGAACGTTTTCGATCGATTGCACGCAGATATAATTAACATATCTTAACTATTGCTCTGTAAAATTTTGTTCATTTTTCACCATTTTTTTTACTAAAGGAAAATTATATGTTGCAGGAAATTTAAAAATGAGTTTTTCTTTTTAAATCAACCAGTAAGCAATAAATAAATAAACTTGATTAAGGATGATCGAAAGTGAAGATTCTGAATCAGACGTCGATATCATTTATTCTATTAGTATTTCTTTACAAAAGAAAACTATTCAAAATAGTAAGGAAGACACTATGTTACTGATGAATTATTATTTTCAGTGTCTTTATTGACAGTCAGTTAAAAATAGTCATAGATGTGATAATCAGATTCGAAAGTTTTTCTTGATGTATAGTATTTCATGTCTTAAGCAGATATCTTGCAAATGGGTAGCATAGGGAAAAACACAGGAGGAGAAACTTAAAACGACGAGCGGAATATCATGCATCTAATTGTCTTTGACTAATGCGAATTGGTTTGTTGTAACTTCAGATAAGAAATATTTTTGCATGAGATCCAGACAACTAGGCGTACACAGTTTTTCTTAAAGGATTTCTTGAGCCTCCATTGTAGTCAATCAATTATGAAATAATCAATATTTTTGCTGAAAGTAGAATCTAATGAACGAAATATGTGAGTGAAAAAATCATCAGACTTTCTCTTACATTTTATTAGACTAAAACTAATTAATAACAAATATTTTGGATCAGAAGATCTCGAACATCAACGCGTCCTATATGGATCGTACTTAATCCTACTTATCGTATGATTTCGTAGTTACTTAGTAACTAGGTTTCAAGTCACGAAATCAAAATCTTTACAATAATAATAATAAAAACATCTGCTAAGTTCTTATAATAACTATTCCATAAGGTTAAAACAGAAACACTGCGGAAGTGTACCATACCCTATGATTCTGAGAGAAACAAAAATAAAGATGAGATCGTTGCGCGATTTCTCAGTGCTCCAATTTTAGCCTTATAAAAAAGTTATTATTATGAAAACTGAATATCACAATTATTTTGGTTCACTGAGTATTTCGCTTAATTTCACGATGAATAGAGTTTTCATGGTAGAATATCATACAAAATAATTTAAATGAGCATCAATCCTTGATCGCGTTTTGACTAACAATTCAATCACTTGAATCATAAACGAGCTAAAAATTGCTCAAAAACATGTTTAATCCGATAAATAACAAATGAGCAACATGTAGTTTAGTATCAGTTTATTTGTGAAAAGATTTCAAGCAAGGTTTCTTTTTACATACTTAGCGTTAGGATAGTGCCAAACCTTCTGATGTTCTGTAAGTAACTACCAAGTGAGATAAACGGCAGAGACGTTGATATTTTTGCGCGTAACAAAAGACTCTGTATGAAAAAACTGAACTGATGAAATTAATGCTTTCAAATTTATTTATTTCTATAAAAAACTTTTCGGTTATTTGTTTATTGGGACAGTTAAAAAAATATTCGATTTTGTTCGTATACTTATTATATATAACGGTGTTCGATGTAAATGTAGAAATGACTTAGAATTTATGACAATAATTATCGTCAAGAATGACTAAATTTTCAACCCTTTTCTCGGAAAAGTATTGATTCAGTTCTTTATCAAGTTGTTGAAAGCTGTTTCTCAAAAACATAGACTAAATACACCTTCATTCTATCACAAACATTGATTTATGATAGCTACGAACGATAATTTCTCATCGTCATTATGTACGGTACTTGTAAGACATTTCTGAATCTGAAATATGATGAGAGCCTATATAGATAACTGTGAACAGACTTTGTAAGTGATTGTCGTCAGTCATACTAGTTTGTTGATCACGACTCCATACAACCATAGCTGATTTGTCCGAGTGATTTGGGTTTTTTTTTCATCTTTATTTTGTGGCCGCTTTGTCATCATTCGTGTTATTGACTCCCTATTACTTCTTCATCACAAGTAGTCGCCGATAAGATAAGAAAAACCTGAAAAGATTTCATTCCTTAAAGACTTTATTCTTCAGATATAAAATTGTTAATAAAACTTTTCTAAAGGACCTAGGACTGTAAACAAATTATTATTTTCGAAGTTTGATCTGAAAGTTTGCCCACATTGGGATGTTAACTATATTACATTGTACATAAAATTTCATATTTTCGAAGATATGATTTTATCAATATATGAATACTTGTATAGACATTATAGAAAATATAAATATTTTTTTGAAAATCTATATCTCACAAAGACTACGTTCTAAAAATGTGAACTTCTATGCACAATCTAATCTAATTAAGATCTCCATATGGGTCAAATCTCAGATATCAATTAAAAAGTAAAATTTCACTTGCAATCTTAGGACTTATGGAAAAATTTTATTAAAAATTCGATATCTCGAGAATAAAGGTTCGAGAGAATGAATCTTTTTCAGATTTTTTATATCTTATCGAGATCTACTTGATAAGATGATAGAAGACTGTCCAAGTTATTTGGCATAAAAAATGTCAAATTCGAACCAATAATTATTACTACGTCTATCAGTCATTCAGAAGGAATTAGTCAAATCTATATAGAAGAAATAAAATCTTCTCAAAAAGAAGCTTTAATATTAATTAAATTGATTTATTTGAGCTCAAGAATACAAATACTAGACTATAATCATGTTGATTGACGAATGGCCGTCCAACGTATCGTATTAAGAGAATGCGTTTCTGTAGTTGAACAGCAACTCATCGATGTCTCTATTCACATAATCATAATTGAAAGAAATTATGTGAAATTTTAAAAACAAAAGTATGTTTATTCAAATTAAAAACAAAAAAAAAGCAAATGTCAGCTTTTTGAAAGAACAGCAGAGGTCAGAACTACCACTACATGCCACTGTATGCTTTCAAGTAGTGGCTAATAATTGTTGTTTACGATTCCTATAACATGTCAAAGAAATAAAAAAAGTAGGTTGTATAGAAGCATCAATTTTAACAGTTACTCACTGTAAAATTCATAATGACATGAATTTCACCACGAGTAGACAGTCCAAGACGAGAAGGCAGTTTAACCCATTCATCAAATTCACCATTTTCGAACACTTGTTTCAGTTTAATTTTGCACTTTCCAATTGTATCTCTACCAATGAGATCAGCATCATAAACATCAAAATGGATTGTATCATCACCTTTGCGAATATTAAATCTGAGTTCTTCATTCCATGTTGGATTATTCGAGTTCTTAATAGTTACCGTACGTTGTTTATATTTTTTGTCCATATAAACTTCAACATATGCATCATTTTCACCAATTATATCACAATTTTTAAGACTGCGTCCTTCTACAATAGTAACATCAAGCACACCGATAGGCATTCTGTTCTGGCTGATTAAAACAGGTAACTGTACTATGAAAATAAATGTTCGTTTTGTATGTCTAATGTTCCGTACTGACTCTCGTCTTTATATATGCAAAGAGAAGAGAACAAGTTCGTTGAATTCTGTTCTCCTGTCATTTTCATCAGCTCTTGTTTTTTATGATTCATAAATTATTTACATGTATTATGATTCATTCACTTATTTGAAAAAATAAGACTGATTATTCAAATTATTTTGGCTGAACACTGCTATATCAATTGATTTTCGAATAAAGTTTAAAAGTTCTATGAAGATATTATGTGAGTTATTGCTAAAATTGATTAAACTGCACTAAAGATCATATTAAGAAACCTACTATGCCAAGATTTATCGTTTTATGTTATTTCCAGAATAAGTGACTTTAAGAACTGCGTGGGTTGAGTTTTGATCTTATGTATTTTTTGTCGTTTCTTTATGTGCTGCTATGTCGAGTATTATATTTATACTTCCGATACTTGAAAATTATTCACAATGTCTACGATGATTCATCAGTAAATTAATCATTGTACAGGTCGAGTGTAGGTGAAATGGCATCGATAGAATTTACATAGGGATGTCAATCACTGCACTTTCATGATTTACATTGCATGGCACTACGATAAATCTCGAATGTTCATCGCATTTGAAACGAAGGCCTTAAAATATGAATTTCGATTTGATTTTTGACAATATTCACATAAATAGCTTGCAATTTTGTAAGTGTTATCGAATTGTAAATTAGTTTATATTATTTTATTCCAACATATTTTCCAAGATGTACTGTATACCTAATCAAATAACCGTCGTTGATGGCACTTTACCTTACTAAAGCCAATCCCAAGTTCATATCTGAATGAAATTCAAACTAGACATGCATTGAACCCGAATATGGGTTCTGTTTTTGGAACCTAGTTGCTCAATATTGGTCGTACCAAGAATTACAGTGATGATTTAAACATTTCGTGATGCTCATGAATATACCTAAAAATACTCTAAAATTCAAGTCTTTTTTAACATTGTTGACTTTCTTTTAATATGCCTTTAGAATCATTCTTAAAGTTTTGGGCTTGTTGCAACCTTAATTACATGAAGATTGATATTCAGCAATTGTTTGATCATTGTCATTTGCTTCAATAAGTACAATAGCACATCAGTTTATGTAATAAAGACAATTTGTCGAATAAAGAATACTTTTTTTTTCTATCAAGTAGATAATAGCTAATCGCACTTTATTTTATATATATAATTTATTTTTTTCTATCTAGTTAATTCATAGTGGTTAGATGATGGATACTTCTTTTCTAACATACATTTATTTAGTTTTTATCTAATATTGAATTCACAAGAATAGAGAGATATTCAAATAGTATTAAAGTGTATATTCATTATTTTGGACAATTAGTTCGCCCATAAAACAGAGAAAAATATTGTTTATTCGATATAAACTGATTAAATTCTATTAATCTCCAATTTTAAATAATTATAAAATTCATTTTTCATCAGCTGGTTTTTTTTAAATCGATTGGAAAATTAATATAGTACGGCAATACACTGGAACTAATAATAATATTTTTACGTTCAAATTACGTATGATTCTTCTTTTGTTCTAGTCAAATAAAAATATCATTTAGTTAGTTTATTGTCAGACTAACGTTTCATAAAATCACATTGTGCAAAGATAATAATTATTTAAAATAATGTCGTCTGAAATTTCATCAAAGCAAACTCTTAGGTATACAGTACTCTCAATTAATCGTGAAAATATTTCGTATCATTAGGTCTGTACATATCATGAGAAGTACTAGATAAGTGAAATTTTATTGTCTGACATTTATGATAAAAACTAAGAATCCTGCACAGTACTGTCTTTGTTCAATTGAATATATGATATGATTTTGTAAAAAGTTAAACAGAGAATATACTCATTCAAGAACATCTCTATGTAACTAAAGTAAACTATCAAAGCAAGATCTATTATATACAAAATATATATGTTAGGACGGCATCCTTTGCGCTAAAAGTGATACGTTTATTTGCACAAGTGAACGTCAATCGAATTACATTAAAAAAAATACTAATCGAGATTTTACAACTGATTTTTTGGCCGAATATATTACAATATAATAATGTGCGAATATTTCATGAGATCTCTACCACATTTACATTAACTATTTCCGAATAGTGTAAAACTTTGAAGTCTTGCAAAACAAATTGGCTTAATCTTATCCGTAATATCAACTGTTTTAAACTTCTTTAATAGCATATGCATAAAATATGATTTTTGTATGAAATCACGAAAATCAAGATTCCGACTCTCTTGCTACAACATATTGCATTCTTTTTTAATGCTATGAGTATTGCACTATTATATCTCATAGATTATTCTCTAAGATATGGTAAATATTCTTGAGGTCATAAAACTTTTGAAAAAAATTTAATTTCAAAACATAGTCTCTTATAAGATTCTGTAGGAAAAAGCAAAAAAAACTGATTATTTATTATATATCATATGTATGGAGACTAGTTTTATCTTATTCAAATAATCAAAATATTCACACTCTTCTATACAATCATCTTCACTTGATGTAATATGTTAATAATAGTTGAATATTTGTTAAATAAAACATTCATAGACAAATGTCTACTCACCTCTTATTTTTTTCTGTACTGCAAAATTTTATATTGAATTTATTATTATATAGAGAATATGATGTATAATCGCTATTGGTTTCAATCAAATATTGTATATGGATTTTTATACTATCAACTAATGTTACGACTATATTAATTAAGAGTTATCATAAAATTTTTTTATTTCTGTTGAATTTTTGTTTCGTTTATTACATCCTCCAAATTCCGTTAAATATCACCATTTAGCTTTTAAATAAAGTTGTATTTTACGTAAAAATAGATTAATAATTCAAGAACTGGAATCAATAAGAAAAACATGTAGTGTACAAAGTGAATGAGAAATTATTGTCAAATAACAATACCAAACTATGTATATTACTTTTTCTATTGTGTTCTATTCATCTACTATACAATTACATCAATGGAAAAATCATGAATATCATGATACTAATGATGTTTGTGATCGTGCCATTAAATGTATTCATGGCGATTGTACTGACAAATGTGCTTATGAATTCTGTCATGGAATATAATAAAATGAAAAAGATTATTTTGGTAACAATGGCTATCAAGTGTTTTCATTGTAACGATAACGATCTATATAAATGTGAAATAAGGAATTTCAAAGAATGGAATGAGAAAGGACACATTGTACTGAATTAACAGACAATCATGTGTTGCCAAAGATTTTCACTGTGCAGTTACATTCTTGTATTTCTAATGAAAAATTTGTTTATTTTCTTTATTAAAGTTCATATTCTTCATATTCAAATATTTTTGTGTTGACATGTGCATATGATAACTTTTGAAATAAGATATGAAATATCAGTATTAAGAAATAGGGTTTCACTGAAAATTTCATCATAATTCTGCACGCAGCTCTTTACTCATATGAATACAATCCATGTCGATACCTGAGGATAATCGATGACTACCACGATTTACAACCGAATATCCATGATGAAGATAAAATTTTTCAGCATTTAATGAAGCATCCAAGTATAGTTTATTTGCCCCATAAAGCAGAGCAAGTTCTTCAAGATTAGCTAAAATTTTTGTGCCAACACCTTGACAGGTAAACGTTGGATCGACATAGAGTGCATGAAGTTCTTGCTTCGAGGGAACAATAGAGCCGAATCCAACAACCAAACCGGTCTTAGCTGACATAGCGACGATCATTAATTTTTCACTATTCGTTATCGATTGATGCAATCGATTGAGATGGCATTCATCTGTGGGTGATGGTGACCAACTCTGAAGAATATTTTGTGTATAGAATGTTGCGGTTGCTGATCCATGAACAGCAGCATAATGAACACGAAGCATTGCTTCAGCATCAGAAATTGTGGCAGGACGGATCTGTATCATGACGAAGGAGGTCACTAGTTTCCCTTGTGAAAGTTATAGAAAACGATCAACGTAAGAAATGAGAACGAGAGGAAAAAAGAATATTTATGTGGTATATCATGCTTTTTCTTCTTTATAACACTTGATAAGATTTCTTTTTTTATAGACTCAACGCGTGCCCAACGTAAAAAAAACAATGATATATATCTTCTTATCATACTGATGCATTTTCATTCGATTAACAAATATTTCCTCAATTCAATGCATGCTTTCATTATCAAGTTATTCATTCATCGATGATATGTAAAGCTACCTGTTGACATGGTCGATGAAAAATCTTCGAAATACTTTACTATACTTCAAAAAAAAATAAATATAAAATTATATACACTACATCAAAGAAAGATAGGTGAATTAAGTCTAACTTTTTACAATAAATCTTTCGACTCGATCAAACCAACTACTACACAAAAAATAGTTGAACGTTTTTTACTGTACTTGACAATCACAGACCTCAAAATTTGTTCATATCACATGGGTTTCTTCCTATAAAAAAACATGAAGTAATTTATGGGCAGAATTTTTAAAAATCAAACGATGAAACATTCTCAGAATGATTAACTAGTATAAAAAAATTGACGTTTTTCGTCTCGAAGCAGGGTAGTACTTTTTACTTTTCCATGTGTCGTAGTCTAATTACCAGTGCCGAGAAAAAAAGAAACTGCGAGTTTGTGGTCTCTAACATCTGGGCAGCAATATAATTCTGAAAAATAAAATAAAAACTGACGAAGGAACCTATCCAACTATCGAACGCCGTTTAACTTCATATTTTGGCTATAAGTAGGACTCAGTGAGACTAAGAAAAACCTAAAAGGATTCGTGCCCATGGTGTACCTGGATGGAGATCTGATTGCGATATAAGTGTAAAAAATAGAACTTTTTAAACAATCTTTTGATTTTTCTTCTCGATTCTAGCGAAGTGAGGGTTGAAAGTTTTATTTAATAGATAAGACTGGGTCATATTCACTCGAACGGATCCTATCAATCTCGATACAACGTTGTTTCCAGGCTTGCTATACTCTAACATAGGGAAGAAGAAGAAGAATAAATTTTTTCTCTTCGATTGGGAACCATGTGAGCATCGATCGTCCTATCCATCTATTAATTGACTTAATCATTTTTCTTACATTTCGTATAAAGAATGATCACATTCAACTCTACTATATCTCTTTTAACCACTCGAATTTCCATAGAGACTGGTTTTTGATTCAACCAACAATCTAAAGAAACACAACTTAATCGAAAAAAGTTTAAAACATCCTATTTTTTACACCTATGTGCCAATCAGATCTCCGGCCAGTTACGTCATGGACATGAACCTTTTTAGTATTTTCTTAGTCTTACTGAGTCCTACTCATACCCAAAATATGGAGTCAAACGGTATTCAACAGTCGGATAGGTTCCCTCATAAGAGTCAAATATCTGAAGTTTCGAAAGATTGATCTTTTCCTCAATTCTCGTTTATTTGCAAAGCTGTCAGCATAACATTCTTACAAATATCAAATCAATACTATTTTATTAGAAATATTATAAAACCAATATTATGAGAAATATTAATGACCAAAAATAATAATATGCTTGCAACAGATGGTTATTTTTCAAATTGTATTTTCTGCAATGTAATTTGTGTGATGTCAAGTTAGATGTATCATGTTTTATTAGTAAACCACTACTCTGTCATATCCAATGTGAAATTTATGCGACGTCATGAGATTAAAAATTGGTGATTTTTACCCAGTTATTTTTACCATGAAAGATGCCAAATATGCAGGCATCAAGGCTCATAAAATCTAAATCTTAAATATATAAATGAAGTTTTTCGAAATTTTTCAAAATTTTCTAGGAGCGCGGTATAACAACAACAACAACAACAGGATACATAAAAGAAAGTTTTTATAAATTCTTTTACTGTAAAAGACTGAATTTTCTTTTTGTTTTCTTTGTGCTCATTTGCCTTAATTGTCGTTGAGCTTTGTCAGACAAACCACAATGTTGTAAAGAAAGTACTTTCAATGTTTGATTTTGTTCAAGTATTTGAATGAGAGCTTCCAGTGATTCGTCTGTAATTGACTTATTAAAGGAGATATAGAGTTTTTCGAGAGGAAGGCGTGAATTAGTAGCAGTATCACAAAGCACATTAGCTAGGAGACGAACACCTCGATTTGTTATGCCTGTATTGTGTAAAGCGAGAAGAGTTAATGATCGACTTGTTTGTAATAGACGAACTAAGTGCTCAACTCCCACATCTCCTATGTCCGAATTGCTTGAGAGACCAAGATTTTTCAAGTTGTTCGGTGCTGTCAGTAGTTCATCAACAAGTATTTTTATACTAATGGATGTAAGAGCATTGTCGCGCAAAATAAGTTGAGTATATTGTTGTTTCTTTTTTCGAAGAACTTGCTCAATGATCAATGTTATATCATTGTCGGTCACATTCAATGAAGATAAATCTATAGTACTACTATAATTGGATTCATTATTTTGGGCAAGCTTCTCTTCCAAATTTACATTTCTTGGCTTTGTTTCTTTGGATACAATTAGCTCTTGATCGATTATTACTTCGTTGGTTTTGTGTAAGCCATATTCTGCTGGTTCATCCTTTGGTAAATCAGTTTCTTCGATGGTTTGTAAAGATGAACCAATATTTTTCTTGTCGATCTTTAACAAAAACATGAAAAAAAAAATTGTATACTAAAAGTTTCGAAAATTTTCTAAAATCAAGCTCTTCTTCAAGCTCATTTATTAAAGTCTTTCGATATGAAGCACAAAGGCTGCAGATCAACAGGGCCAAAATGCAAAAAATTAACCGATCAGTTTGTTTATATATTCAAATTATCCTTAAGTTCTATTCGATCTTTTTATATATACCATCTCATTGAAATAATGTTTCAAACTAGAGAGCATACAAACAATCCTTCTTACAAGAGAATAACCATCAATATTACCGTCATTTGCATGAAATTTGTTGTGACTTTATGATTGTTGTCTTCGCGTTCGGTTTGGGGCCGTTCTACTACTGATAAATGATCATTATCGATCGATTGCAAGTTACACGTTGCCATGAATTTCTGAACTTCAGATATTTCTTGTTTAATTCGTTCCCGTGATGGTTTCTGTTTACTAGTTCTAATAAAAAAATTACAATTCTTTTAATTCATAAAATTTGAATCAAACATTTAGATTCAATTCAATTTTCAAAACTTAAAAAGATTACTATTTGTTACCTTTTTTCTGTTTTTTTGTTGGCTCCCAATGAGACTTTTGATGGTTTTCTTTTTTGTTTTGTTTTATGATGTTTACGAGAGATATTAGCATCTTGATTATTTCCAGAATGATCAATTGACCCTCGAATAGAATTGTTTGAAACAACAGGACAATTGGAAGATTCCATATTTAAAAGCTGTTGCTGCTACTTTTAATGCAGATATGTTCTTAAATGACACTTTCTTTTACTTTTATCGAGCAACAATAATTAATGACTTTCGTCTTGATCGCGTGTTTTGCAAGTCTCTCATTCTCGACAATTTTGCCATTTATTTGCACTTAGTCGTTCAAATAATATATAACTGGTAGAGGTAAAATAAAAGAGTAAATAAACATGAGAGCATAAGTGTGTGCGTGTGTATGAGTACAATAGATGATTGTTCAATAAAATTATAATTATCTTTTTGCATGATTCTAGCTCATATCGTTCATGTCTCAACTAGCAAAGTTTAAGATTTCACTCATTAGAAATACTGAAATAAATAAATGGAAAAGAAATTCATTTAATGCATTTAAAGCAAATTAAAGAACAAGAGTTAATTTAGATTATATCTTACCATTCGAGAATGTATACGAACATAAACTGTTCCCACTAAGATTGTAGGAATAGATATACTAAATCAGTATTAATACAATATTTTGTAACATATCAGTTATATCTTTTAAGAATTATCTTTATTCTATTTCTTACTGTCATAATATAACTATTAATAAAGATTAAATAACACGTCAAGATGTCTGAAACATAATACTAAGAAATAATCTGAAAAAATAAAATTTTAGTATAAATTAATGAATCAAAATTGAGACAAAATAACAATTTAATCCTACAAATTCCATTTATTTTTTAATATTTTATATTTCAATTATTGTAATGAATATTATTTTTTTAGAAGTTATTTAATAAAATGAGGATCATATAAACTTAAACTAGAATTTCCATAATCAGAAACAATAAAACGATAATCATTTAATATAAAAATATCAAATGGTTTATTACCAAAATTCCACATACCAAGAAAAATTCCCCATTAATAAATAACAAAACCAAAATTTACTACCATTATCCATCGTCGTTCAAGACTATCAATTTGTTTGTCCTAGATTTATATTTGACCTTCCTAATGTCTTAGTAATATTAGCAAAAAGAGAACGAATCCATGTTTGACCATCGAAATAATATATATAAACACAATTACTACTCCATATAGTTGCATAAAAAAAGGTTTCATTAATTTTTAAAAGTGCTTGTGGACCACCAGATAGTGACAAACTATTTAAACAAGTATAATAATGTATTAGTAGTTTGTGAAGCAATAATCATCATTTTTTGATTTTCAATAAAAATAATATCACGTGGTTGACCTAAATTTACACCACAATTAATTACACCTAACAAGCTGAAATTGATATGATCAAATATAGATATATTATTGTAATATGGACTGATAAATACCATTCCATTAAAATAAGATAACATCCGAAGAGTTGTATATTGCATTTGAAGTGGATTTTGTTGAATTAATTCTAGATTAGTTCGATCATATCGATTGATAAAAGTAGTACTAGATATAACTTCAAGAGTAAGTAAATAACCAAATATATCAATTACTAAACAACGAGGATTTTTTAATGAAATTACTTTAGTTGAAACTGTTGTATTTAAACGAGTTATGATCTCGTTTCTATTAGAAATAAATGTTGGAACTATAATTAAAATTATCTTTAAATAAACAGTTAAAAAAAGAACTAATTCTCAAAAAGTAGTGACGAGAGGTATCTTATATTCTTATACAAGGTATGACGAAATTTCTATACTATTTGATCATATTTCAATAAGATCTGCTTTTTTTCACATTTGTCATGGTTCCATAAATACTAATGAGTAGTTTTTTTTGAATAAATTTTGATAGAAATAAAATAGAGAATAGTGGTTTTCATTATTGGAACGAGAAAATGAACATACATTAAATCTTGTATTATAGATTCTTCTAATACTGATTTCGGAAATTTTTTTTATTTAATCTTCTTGCTGTTGAAAAATATTTTTTATTATGAAAAAGGAAAAAGTACAAAAGTGAGTTTTTTTAACGGAAGTGGTTAGAAAATCGTATCTAAGACTCAACTAGGACACATTTTATTTATTTCAGCCTTCCACACTTTGTAGGTCAACAATTAATTGTTTAAATTTATACTCAATCATTGAAAATTCACTTAACAACTTATTCAATAAATTCATCCTTAAAAAGACACATGTGAAAAATACAGATCTTATCAAAATTTTATTATTATTATTATTATATCAATTGAAATATGGTCAAGCTGCATAACGAGATAGCCCCTTCAAAAGTTTTTATAAAAAATTATAGAAACTTCACAACTCTACTGTTAGATTACCCATAAGTAGTTATTAACTTTTCTCTCTGAAAAATAGAAGTATTTTACTTACATTGAATTGTCCGTTGAAAAACAAAAACAATAATATTATTGTCAAATATAAATTCTTGATCAATAATTGGAAAAATATTATAAAATATACATTGATAGTTAGTTTGATTGAATACAATCATAGAACAATCATTTTCATTTAAACACATTAATGAACAAGATAATTTTGAGTCTACTTGATTGGTTAATATAGAACGTGTTTGTTGAATCATAGGAATATAATTTCTATCAACATATTCTTCGACAAATCCTGATCGTTTTTCGAACGTGTTCATCGATGATACAAAAATCAAAAAATATTATAATAAAAATAAACATTTTTTCATACAAACAATCTTGCAATATTCTACTTCTGTTAATTGTAGTGATAATATACATGAATTTATACATAATTATCTTTAACGGAAATGCACAAAAAAAAA
>JAJEKB010021020.1:201151-219815 GCA_022393335.1 Macrotrachela quadricornifera
GGGGGGGGCCCCCCTTAAACAAAAAAAAATAAATAAAATTTTCAAATAAAAATAAATAATATAAATATTTGATTACTTATTGTTGTTGTTAATTCATTAGATAAACTTGTTTCTATTTCAAAATAATTCATTTTTATTTGTATTTAATAAGAATTAAAACTTACGATTTGAATTGTTAAGTAAAACAGTAAGTACAACATCAATAATTGTCGCAACAATAGTAATTGTTACAGCGACGACTTCAACTTTGATTAATTTTGATACAGAAAATTCATTTCTATTTAATCAAAATTATAAATAATATTAATATCGCTTGTATTTTATTTTTTACTTAGTTTCCAATGGAACATTTTCAACTGTAGAAAGATCAGTTTCGATTTCACGAGGAGTATTTATTGCTTGTACTGATTCAAGTGGTTCACCCTTTTATTTAATTAAAAATAAAAATCAAAGATATTTATAAAAAAAATGTAATCTTACTGATTTTGTTTTATGTGTATAAAATGGAGTAGGAGTAAATTCTTCGGATAACGCAGCATAACTAGTTGGCATGATTCTTTATTTTTTTATTTTGTCTATCTTCTGATTTTATAAATGTTATTTAATTGACAATTGTGTATTGCTGTTAATGCAATTTTCTTCTATTAAAAATTGCATTTGTTTTTTTTTTTTGTTAAGAGAATTTTTAGAGTGGCTTTTTAGACATCTGTATTCTGTACAATTCTTGAACAAATGTATTCTTTTTTTCTTCTGCATTTAATTCATGAAATTTATAATAGACAAAACAAAAAAAAAATGTACTTTTTTTTATAAAAAATTCATTAGAATAGAATAAATTGAATGAAAAGACTTTCATAAATATTTATTCTGTATTTTACAGTTTAAAATAAGATAATTCTAAATAAATATATGATAAAAATCTTCTTTAATAAATTTTCAATAAGATTAAATTTAGATTTTTTAGAACAATTATCCTTTAAAATAATTTTATATATAATGATTGATAACTAGCGTCATCTTTTGTATTTTATTTTAAAATTAATTTATCTTAAATAGATTATAAGTGCTTTTTTAATTTTTATTCTTTAGAAAAATAGAAATTAAGAATTTTAGAGGATATTTTCAACGTACTGTAAGACAGCTATGGCATATAACTAATTATTTGTCTTTATGAAAAAATAATTAGTTTTATTCTATATTCACAAATTATATATTTGACTAGAAACATTTCTTTGGTTATATACATATATATATCAATGGGTCCAAAACGAAAACGTTCTTCTAGTAGAAAGTCAACTAAACAAGCTGATACAACTTCATCGAATAATGATAAACCAACAACAAATTCAAAAAATCGAAAGGATATTAAAAAACGAACAACAAAAACAAAAGGAAGTCAACAAGTTAAATATAATGTTGGTGAAGAAGTTGAATATGATCCAGTTCATAAAGGTTCAACACGACGTGCACAAGGAAAAGTTACTAAAGTCTTAACTGGAGCAAAGGTTGTCAAATTCAATTTAGAAATTTTCTTTCTAAATAGTTTTTTTTAATTAATTATTTTAGAAATCCGATCCAACAACAAAAGAAGTTCGATATATTATCGAGAATGATAATACAGGAAAAGAAACAAGTTTGTTTATTTTATTGTCAAAATTAATAAAATCATTATTTTTGTTTTTCTAGTTTATGGTCAATATAGTGTTAAAAAGAAAGCACGAAAACAATAAATATATTTAAATATGTTTATTTTATTATTTATATTCAAGCTTTTATTTGTGCAATTGTATATTAAACAAGGCTTTTTTTTTTGAAAAATAATAAACTTCATCGTCGTTTTTGAAATAATACATATACTCAGGAATAAATATGTTGTCAGCTGTCTGTTTTATTTGATTGCAAAGTCTTCTATAATCATATATTAGTCGAGAAAAGGATGCTTTATATAACTATTATCTTTGAATAATTTTGAATGAATATTTTAGGAATGAAAGTTTTAGTGAATTTTTTGTAAAATTGACTTCATTTAACAGATCGATTTCATCTTACATTTCAAACTTCTGAAATAGCTTTTTTCCTAGGTTTGTAAGCTCTTTTGATCGATTTATTATATATTCTTAATTAATATAAAATTTTAAATTTAAATATACTTCAGATTAAAGGAACTTTTATTAAAACATAAAACACGAAATATAATATCAATAGTAAAAAATACTTTTTTAAGTGTTTGAAGAGCGAGATGAACGTTCAGAATAGTTTTGTTATTAAATTTCTAGCCAGCCACATAGTTAAACGTAGAAAGATAGGAAAAGATAACGATGTACAAAGATTTCATGTTCGTAGAACAACTTCTGGAAACTTTCTCTCTAGAATAGATTAATCGACCATATGATAATGGGAGTATATGTCTGCATGTTGCACATTCTTCTAATCACTCTCAAATTGCCAAACTTCTTTATAATAATGGAACCACCTAAATCTAATAAACAGGTATGAACGTATACCTATAGATGAATTGAACAAGTTCGACGCATCAAAGAACCATTATAGTTGATCATGATTTACTCAGCCGATACAGACTTCTATGACATGATTAACAAAACTCTCACACGACTGAAATTGAACATCGTCCGATTATCAACAGAAGACTTCCATTCTTTTACAGTCTGTTTCTTTTATCAAAAGAGCTTGATGTTATATCGATATAGGAGCAAAACCTACACTTGAACAAAACTATTATAAAGAGATTTTAAAGAAAATCTACAAAGAAAACGATTTCCTCTTGTTCCAGCTGTTCATATCTACATCTATACAACGAGATATACCTGAACAATGCATAACAGCATCTTTTAACGTTACTTTTTGTCTGTTGTATGTAATACTCATCTATACAATGAATCAAGATGTTCTTACCGTATTGCTCTCGTTAGACAAATAATAGTGTCATTGTAATCGATGTGATAGACAACCACAAACATAATCGACATGATTAGATTTTCTAATCTCTTTGTTATATTCACACATTGATACGATCAAATTAAAAAAAATTCGTTTTATATTCACAATCCAACCTTAAAAACTATGTTTAGGGACAATAATCATCAACTTAAAAATTGATCGATGTTTATTTATTTGAAATAAAACCTTTGTATTTCTGAAATTCTTCTCTATCTAGTTGCTTTTTTTAAATAAGAGTTAATATACAAAAATAGATTTTTTACTTTTAAAGTTTATATAAAAGATGATTTAATTGATATTATCGGTCATATGTAAGAGTAAATGTTCAATAACTTTATTCATGGTCAAATAGTAAAAATTCCGCTTTAATTTTTTCAATATTTTCAATTAATAATTCTTTAGATGCTTCATCACCTTCTTCTAAAATAATATCTTTTCCAAGTCGAATTTTTGTAACATTTGTTTTATCTATACCACTCGTCATAATTAAACGAATATATCCTTTCGTTCTTTTAAATTTATGTTTAACAGAATTATTTTCTTCTAAAATACAAGCATACGTTGATAATTATGCATGAATTTATACTATTTTATCATTTAGATTTTCAATATCATCAATTAATAAACAACACCAATATTCAGCTTTATTTGTTAAATATCCATGACATTGAGATGCACTTAATTCAGGGTGATCTAAAAACAGAAACTATAGAAATTATTGATAAACGAAGATTATGAAATTTTTAGATTGTGAAAAATGAGATCAGACCATCTCATGATTATAATTATTCTATAACATTTGCAAAATATTATTAATTATGTTAATGACTTATCAACATTCTTGAAATACAATAAAACTAACCTTCTATTCTTATTCGAAACTTCTCAAAACCTTTTAAACTCTTTAGACAAGTTTTATGTAAATCAAAAATTAAATAATTGAAATTAATAATAAATTTTAAAAACTTTCTAGTTGATAATTCAATAAAACTTAATAAAAGAAAGAACTATTTCACTTACCAAATAGTTGCACCAATTTGTGCACAGCCTCATTTAGAGGTAGTGCATCTATATTATTTTTTTGAATTTCAGTTCCATCTCGTTTTGGACATTCTACCAGTCCATCATCTTGGGTACCCATTTGTTTAAGACGTTGAAAGCAAAACGTATGCGAACATGGTAGCATACGTGGTTCATCAAAATGTCTCAGACAAACTGGACATGTAATCACATTTTCCACTATGTCTGTAAAATTTGATGCCATATTAACCAATTAAACATAATAGAAATGAATAATTTCGAATGTAAAAATTATAAATGTTAAACATATGTTCAATATTAATTATAGAGAATAGAGTTGCATCTCTCATTTATCAAAATGATTGTTTTTATTATCGAAATTACAAAAAAGGACTATTACACAAAATGTTTAAAACTTTTTTAATAAAGATAGTTAGAGACCTGTGATTTTTACCATACGAAAAAGAAGATTGAGAGATGAAAATTTATGTAAAAATAAAAATCTTTTGAAATGATTCTAGGCAAATTCTAGTGAACCGAAGCTGCGAAGAAAAACAATTGTTGTACAAAAATATGTTTGTTCTTAAACAGAATTCTCTCACTATCTAGCTTTACCTTCCTAGAAATTGTTTATAAATCCTATGGAAAAAAATTTTCGTTTTTATCTGAGTTTTCGTAGCCAGACTTCCGCTTTCGAATGATGAAAACCGCAAGTCTCTAATTTTCTTTGTTAAAAAATGATAAGCATTTTGATAAATAACGTTTTTTTAAACTTTCGATAATAGTTAAATTATCGAGATTGAAGAAGATGAGTCATTTTTTGATTGAATAATTAGAATTATATATGTTTATGAGACTTTAATCTCTATAAACTCAATTTAATACATTTGTTTTACAATGAATTTTTCAGTCTTTTCATATCGATCTTTAAGATTCTCTACTATTTATGAACTCAATGAAATAGCTTTGAAACAATCTTCTCCAAGTTAACGTCACTTAATAGGACTCTATCAGATACTTCTCAAATCAATGAAATCATGTCATATATGTTGGAATTCTTGCTTTGATAATTCGACAAAATCAAATACAAGTCCGGTTGATAAGAATTCTTATCATGAATATTCAACCAATTGCTTTAATGAACTAAATGACTAATAATTAATTAATGTAGTAATCTTATCTTTATCGTTATAACACAATTTCTAGATACAAAACTATACGTTGACCAATTTGATTAACTCAGTTCAATCGTAAATAAAAAATAAGGAACAAAAAAACAAGTCTGAAAAAATCTGTAGCTATGTTTAAACGTCACTTTTCAATTTCAATGTGAGTTTGAAAGAAGAATAAATTCCCACTACTATTTGAATCCTATTAATTCAAATACCTACAACTTACGAAAATCTTGAAGAAAATAAATACATCCATTGATTGAATTGAATTGGAAAAAAGAGAGCTTTATTTCACATAATAGTTGTGGATTAGACAATATACTAATAAATTTCGGTTATATGGAATTGGACAATTAGAAGTTTGCTGTCTCAATTACAACGGATACTGGATATTACTGTCGATTTTCTACAGTTATTGAAATTTATTGAGAATCACAAAAATATCAATTATTAGTGGATATTCTATTCTCGATATTCTAATAGAATATATGTTAGCTTATAAGAGTAGCTATCACTATGAACAGACATAATCTAGAAACTAACTATACGCAAGGAGTCTATCACCTATTTTATGTCGAACGTTGTTTTTTTTCAAAAACTGACTTTATCTTCTCAAAGATGATCTTTCGAGTGATATATAGTCACTTTTGAATCCCAGAACTGCGTTCCGAAACACAAAAGTTATGTCTCTCTTCTAAGATCACGATTCCCTATTAAAGGTTTACACGACATAATATTTTCGCAATCTGTGACTTTCCTTGTCTAGCACTGCGACTTCAAGATTTTTTTGTTATGTGATGTATTTGTTCAACATGCGAGCAGGCACGAGCCAAAACCAAAACCAAACTCAAAACATTTGGGTTTTGGGTCTTGGATCTTCTTTTAAACCATGATACTAATCATTATAGTAAAGCAATTCAATTAGTTAATGAGATCTCTTAAGTCCTCCCCTCACTCAAAAATGGATCTCAGCCCACGAACGTTCAAATGAGTGGAAATTTGGAACATATGTTGAAGTTGAATTGGGGAGGCTGTGGTAAGATTTTCAGTTCGATCTACTGACATTTGACAGAGATATGAAATAAACAAGGGTCAAAAAAAGCTCATTTTGTTGCAAAGATCTCCCAGTCCCGGCTCTGTTAGTATATTTAAATTTATTTTTCGTTTGAAACAGCATTTTAGGATGCAGGGACCACAAAGTCCTTTTTCAATTCCTACTTTTTTTCGCGGAAAAAGGAGATCACAAGTTTAATGACTCAAAAACTGCGTCAAAAATGGGTGTCCAGTCACAAAAAAGAGATTAACGAAAATTATAGAAAATTTTGGTCAAAATCGAGGTACTGAAGAAAAAAATAATGTTGTTTCTGAAAGATTTGAAGACGGGCTACTTTTCTATGGATTTATCTCAATTTTGAAATTTCTAGCGAAAATTGACTTTGTTTTTGAGAGGAGCTTTAGAATGCTAAAATTTTACAATTATTTTTTAGTATATTTGTCTCATAAAATCTATTTTATCGTATTAATTGAAAGTCGTTAGTATGAACGAAAATATTTTTTGTTTGCATATTATTGGATCAACGATGATGACGAAAAAAGGTGACTTAAATAACATGATAAATATAAATTCACAAAGTTTCAAAGAATTGTAAACTGAATATGAAAAGACGATAATTAAGTTTAGATGTAAGTTTTGGATCGCAGATATGATTCGTAGAAATATTTATGCGCAACAACGTCGGTGAATCGAAATTGTATCATTATTCTAAAAGTGACCCCTAACATGACAGTTCTGGAAATAAAATAGGTCTATCGATCATTTATTGAGACTAAAAATGTTCAGAATTGGAATAAGAATTGTTCTGAAATTGGTCTGAAACATGATTAATGCTTTTAGTTTTTTAAAAAATCAAAGTTAAAATAGTTAGGGCATAGGATAATGCAAAATTCATAGACTCAAGATTCCGTTTATTGAAAGAATTCTTCGACGATGAGAATTCTGAATCACAAGATCAGTTTTCGAAATTCATTGAGTAGCAAGTTTCATCAGAGATAGACTTTTACTCACTATTGCCTGTTCAAAATAAGCTATTTTTTGAGATATATGAAAGAAGATCCTTTTTAATCTAACTGATTAGTGCACATACCTCTGTGTTTTATCTTTACTGTAGTGAAGATGAATCTTGCTTAAATTTGGTTAGCTAGATGCATACTTGTCTCAATCAATCAGATTTCAACAAAGATTTTGTTCACTATTCTCAGCTCAAAATATGGTATTCTTAGTATCTACCAGAGATGTCGGCGGATCGACCCGACCCGTAACCCGCCCGCGGGTTGGACCACCGACGGGTTACGGGTTCACGGGCCGGATTTATCACTACATGCATAACCCGCGGATTGACCCGTTTACAAAAATTTCGCTCGTCATTTCTTTTCATTTTGGATTTTTCATTCTACATATATTTCTAGTACTTTTTGATTCTATTCTTTGTTTCTCTGCTATTTTAGTTGTTTTTATTACATTTCTTTCGTTCTTTCCGATTTGCCGTCTTTTCTTCAAGGCCATTAGCTCATCTTTCATCTGTTTATTCATCCAATTGTTTTGAGGCATGAACACGTATACATATCCGTCCTTTTCTTCCAGTTTGATGTTAAATATGGTGGATTATATCGACGCTTTCCCTTCGTCGTTATTATCCTGATCTTGCATCCTGTATTTGTAGTATATGTATGGACATATACTTTGAATTGATTGTTGTTAACTTACTCAGGTCAAAAAGTCAGACGTCAAATCCTATTAGATCAAATGAAGCCGTACGAATAATCGTAGTCTTTGAAGTCTTACACTATGTCATACTATGAGATCTTACTTTTGCGCAAGAAACTAGTGTAAGATTCTTAAAAGATCGTATCTAAGAGTAAGATCGTTCATAGGTCTTACAATACGACTTACTGTAAGATTTCAGAGACTACGATTTCTGGTAAGATTTTTCATTTGATCATATCGGATCAAATATGATCAGATATATGATTCGTGTAACGTTGTACATCAGATATTTCGACTTGGGTAAATTTGATTTAAATTTTGCAATATCTAGGTGAACAATTCCGATGTTGCATCCGATAGGATCCTGTAGGAAGCAACCATTCGACAGAACCCTACAAGATTCCTGGTGTCGGAATTGCGTTGGATTCAGTCTGGAAAGTGTCATTTGTTGCAAATTTTTTGAGCAGTGATTTGAGCACTACTTAAGTTTGGTCTTTAACATTTATTAGATCCGCCTATCGGAAACTAACGAATTCAATATAGGATTCGATCGAGTCACAACACGTCGGAATCTGATATGATTCTGTCACCGGGATTTTATAGGATCCGATGTTATTTTGTCGCATTCAATATCGAATCCGATCGGATCCGACGCTTGGATTAGTCCATCTGGGTATGTATGTATATGTATAGAGGAAAGAGTAATAATCTATTTATAAACGACTCAGTTTTACGAAATATCAGGAAAACAAATATGTTAATAAACTAAAAGGATTATCATCAAATAACTACTAATAAAATTTGTATTAACCCGCGGGTTGTCCGCAGGTAAACCGTCAGAGATCAACCCGCGGGCCGAGTCACGGGTCAAAAAAAAATCAATCAACTCGTCAAATGGGCCGGGTTCGAACATAGACGGGTCGGGTCAAAAAAAAACCTGTCACCGACATCTCTGGTATCTACCAATGATTTGGAAAGGAGACTTCTTCATATGACGCAAATAATAGTATTTTTAGGACAAATATTAGTCGGCAAAGCTCTTTTTCGAACAGAAATCTACGATCCATGAATTTTGCACTCTACTATCACCTAACTATTTTTGTCTTTGATTTTTTATAAGTTAGAGCATTAATTAAATTACAGACCAATTTTATGTTAATTCTAATCTCAATAGATGATAGTGATACCTTTTCTTCTCTAATTATATTATGCAAAGCTTCATTAACTAATAAAATTATTCTTCGTATCACAATAGAAGAGAATACTCAAGACCCCAAACCCAAAGACAAAATCCAAAAGTTTGAGGGTGAGGGTGGATGTGGGTGTACACAGAGTTGGTGAGGATGAAGATGCAAAGGAGATTGTAGTTGTATTCTCAAGAAACACAACGTTACTATAACAGTACGAAGGAGGTTGACATTATTTCTAAAGGGACGTTGTATTTCTTTTCTATGATACTGATATGTGTGAATCTGTGCTTTATTCTAAAAATAAGTAATGAATATTATTATGGGTTTTTATGTGTTTAGATTTAGAAGCTTAAGATTTTCTTTAGGGAAAAGCTTTTGTTTTTTCGTGAAAGGTTTCAACCAATTTTCGTAGATTCTGCTTAACCAATCATGAGTTTCTAAGAAAAATCATATACTAAAATTTTTCTGCACTTTCTCAATTTCATATGAGTTATACATGTACTCAAAAATATTAACATAACACTCAAAATTATTTGTATCCATTCAAAATCTATAATTTAGTATAGGTGAACTCTTTAAAACTTTCTTAATATCTAATATCCACATGATGTCTACAATGATTTTGAAAATTGTACATGAAAAAATGTGAAATATTACATGGCTGGAAGAAATAAACAAAGCTTATATTTAATTTCTTTTTAACTGAAAAACAATTAATAAAAATCGGAAAACAGAATCTATTAAATCATATACGTTTTCATTTAATCAAGAGCGCCTTGAAATTTGTATTAGAATTATCTACACTATGAATTCTAGAAGAGTCGACTGCTAAATCATATTCATCTGGTTCGGTAGACATTTTTCCAAACATTCTGAATTGTGCAGTGGTAAGATTTCTGAAAACACTGCAAAATGTTCTGATATTTTACAATCTTTATTCACTCAATATCACTTCGCTTTCAATACATGTGCAAAAGATTCAAGTTCTAATATTAAAATTGGATTTGAAAAAAATGCTTGAACTAAAAATTGTCACAAGAAAATCAAAAAATCGTGCCAATATCAGTCAATTGATACTCACTCGGTATTCACTCAAAACCATAAGAAGCCATTTTTGACGGCAAATCCTTAAAGTTTGACTAAAAGTAATTGAGATTTGGAAATTTTGAATGCGATGTTAACAATTAATTTTCATGATTTCTACTAATTACCTATCGACTGATATTGATGCGCATCTAATTTCCGTTTATTTTTTAAGAATACAGATGTCACATAATTAAGTAGTTACTTATCTAAAACCAAAGCAAGAAACTACTCCAGCAAATAAATACATCGATAAAATAACATCAAATATTCTTGATTTAAAGTTGTTAAAAATTTTTTGCTTTGTATGAAAAAAGACATTCATTTTAGCTTAAAAATGAAGTATTTTGAACAGTTTTTTGACGTAGAAACGGTTACAATTGTGATTATTTTCTATTGTTTTCATATATTTTTCACAAATGTAATAAATTTATGCAAATATGTTATAATGATGGGAAAATAACTTTATGTTGAATGCTCCTACCGATCTCCTGTCATCATTTTATCATAATATTTTGTCTATACTTATACTAATTCAGACAACATCTAAAATTTATGCAGTTAAAATACACAAAACGAGAAACAAATATAATAATAGAAGTAAATCTAATATCATCGAAATATTTTTTATTCGCTTTAATCACTATAATAAAATAAAAGATAAGAAACTATGTGTCTATTTCATTCAGTTTTGGTCTTTGATAGGTAACTTTTTCTGTAACTTGACTAGTCTTCCCACACCGGAGGGTCCTTTGATTTTACTTAAAATAAATCAAAGAACATCAGCTTCAATGAGTTTCCTGAGAAAAAACCTATAGTTTCATATAGTTCAATTTTTTCGTATTATTAAATCACAGTTGTTATTGTCTACTGGAAAAATACAAAGACTGAAGTGGATATAGGTTTTTTTTATGCATCACGAATAAGATTGGATTTCGAATTCAATAGACAAAAGAATATATACCAAAAACAATGTCGAATCTCTAAACAAGCAATACTATGTTTTAAAAAGCCTTAACGCTCTTCGAAATATATAAAACAATAAAACTTTCTACTTCAACAAATAGAATAAATAAAGCAACAAATGATTATGTACTAGAAACAATGAAATAAAATTATTGAAAGTCCTTTTACATACTAGTAAAGTTGAGAAAAATATAAGTTTGCACAAATTTCGTTCACTTTTAATAAAATGAGACTTTGTTCTTTCGAATTATTTTAGCTTCAAGGCTCTGAACAGACTGAAATTGATAAGGAAAGTGAATCGTCAAATTTAGAAAAGCAAAGACGAATAGATTAGAAGAATAGTCTAAGAGAAGAATACTAACAGAGCATGAGAACACTCCAATAATAGCGCATGAAAAAAAGAGGAGAACGACAAAAAGATAATATGTTGTCCAACTGTAAATAGAAGACAGATAACCGTCGAGATTTGAGTTTCAAGTACATATGAATACTTGTAGAAAATTATTTCTATTAGTGCGTGACAAATGAGAAATGTTTCCAGATTCTCGACTTATAAAAGACAACTGAATAGCAATGTTACACATGATTAGAATACTGTTTTGGTTCCACGAAAACATCTTCTGGAATCAATGAAAAGGATATGGATTGTTCCATCGCTTCTAATATGAGAATACATTTTTTAATCATACATCTTGAAAAGAAATATTTTCTCTTTTATTGCATATATTCAGAAATACATTACAATCTTGAATAATCAAAATTTATTAATAGAAAAGATCCACCCAGTCAAACGTAAGTCTGAAAAACGCATATAAATGTAATATCATCATTATGTGTACGCACATGCATCATTATGATATAACATGCGCGTGTACATGTGCATAAAATCTAACTAAGGATGAAAAATAGATTTTTTCAATCAGAATCAGTTTCATATTAAAAAAAATCAGTTTAATCAAAAATATCAGAAAAATAAAAAAAGATATAGTTATAAGAAAATCGTGCCAATTTTTATAGAAAATAAATAAATACGCTTCGATAGAAAAATAAAATTCTTCCAAAAAGCGGCATGTAGAATATAAAGTAGTAATAGTTCGTATGTCAACGCAGAATCGATTCAGTCTTAGCTTTCATAAATATACTTCTTTTATGTTGACACACAGAACTTAGAGAATATCTCACTATTTTGGAAGCCCACGTAGATAACGTTTTAGCATTTTCATACAAGACGTATGTTTTGTATGAATATGCGAGAGAAGTGCATGTGAGTATTTGCATGAGTAGATTTCATACACAATCCCGCATATTTTACTAAAAAATTTCAAAATTTGTGTTTCAATCCATATACTTACAAAATGCAACTCTACACGTGTGTTGATGTCTCGTATTTACACGTAAAAAACGAAAATATTGGATATAACTTGCATGATAAAGCATGGCCTACGGGGATTTAAAAAAATTTTGCATATCGATGAATGTTTTAAGAATTTTTTGCAAATACACGCGTTTGACTGGGCAATTCTAACTGATTTCAAGTTTAGAGTCGGGTCGTTTCTATTAAAATGTTTTGGTTATAAATGATTGCAATGCATCTATCAATATATAGTTCAAAGAGTATCATCATTACCGATAAAAATTAAAAAGATATTTTTTATTTCAAACAAAAAAAATTTGTGCAAATTATTTTGCAAACAGCTGTACCATTTAATAATAAACAAAGTATTTACAGTGGAGTATTAGACAAAATTGGAATTGATCGTTTTTTAATGAACGATACGGCTATCTCAATCATTAGAGAATCTAAAGTTGTTCAAAGAAAATTTCATTCTAATGTATACCAAACAAACAAGATGCGCCAGATTTAGTTCAGTAAAAAGTTATGTATGAAAAAAGTTTAAACAAGGTTTCTTATCCTACTTGATGTTGCAGTATTAATACATTTAATAGTATTTTGTAAAATTTTTACCCAGTTCGACAAATATCGGAAAGGTGACTTTCCTATAGATAAAAAAAAAGTAGATTGGTCAGGATTTTTCTTTTCAAACTTATTTATCTTGAAGAAAAAAAAATGTTTTTCGTGCGTTACAATGTGTGCATACTTTTACACGTAAAATCATCTCATTTTCTGCCTTTTTTTTGGCTGGGTGAATGAAAAATAAAAATATTGAATTTTATTGCCACACTCCTTCTCTATCCTGAGGTAAGCGTTGGCGGAAACATGATTCGATGTGTTGATCAACGGTGATGACTGATTTCATTCTTTTTTTTTCTTCTGTCGATGGCGGCGATGGTGGCTACGAAAAATTCAAGCGTCGGTTGGAAAGTTTTAATTTTGTTTTTGCTGTCACTGGCGGGGGCTGTAAATTGTCGGTGTCTTTTTTAAAGTTTTCTTATTACTGAAAAATCTCCAAATAGAAAGCAGAGAAAATGATACAAGAAAGTTCCCTGATAAGAAACTATGGTCCATTTGAGAATTAAATAGTTGGGAACACTTTTTGAATAACTGTAAAATAAAACGAGAGAAAGAATTAAGATTTTCGATGCTATCTAAAGTTGCCATTAATTCATCTTTGTATTAAGTTGATGAAAGATTTCAGTTAGTTTTCTTTTTAGATATAGCATGAGTTTTGAATATAAGCTTAACGTGCTTCGAAAACAATATATTTTCTTAAGTGTAGTATAATGGACAAATAGTTTAACATCATTTGTATCGCTGCACACAAAGTTGAAACACAAAGTTATTTATCTTTATAAAATAATGACTTGCTCCTACTATTGGATTTCATTTCGATTCTTTACTATTGAATTTATCTGCATTTTGTTTCTTATCGACTGAAGTTATTCTCTTGCTGCTTGTTTTGAGTGAGCGTGAATCTTGTAATATTAGTTTAAAACGAAACAAGAGCTAATACTCGTATATCAAGATAGGCGAATATAAATTGAAAAGTAGTTTGACTCAAGAGAAAATATACTAAGTTTATACATACAATAAGATACACTGCTTCTGTAATAGAACTGTAATAAGTGAAACTATTTCAATTCGCACTATGACATAACAGATCATCAATTGAACTAACTGAAAATATTAATTCAATACACAATTCTTTAATGATTTTTTTAGTAGAAAAGAAACGTTGAAAGTAGCTGAAAACTTGTAGAAAGAAATATTTATTACATAGTCAGATTTTGAGAAAATTTGATGAATAGATTCCAATAAAAATTTTATATTTTTGGTTTGCAAATAGTCATTGATCTTGGCCTTTCGTGGGGTAATAGAGGAGAAGTTAAACTATATATTCATTATGATATAGTTGAAGAAGCATATTGTTTTTGAAGCGGGTTTAGTTCATCTCTAAAATCCATGATGTATCTAAGACGAAAATTAACTAAAATTTTTCATCAACTTAGTAAAAAGATAAAGCAGTATCAATTTTGATCACTATATCCAATGATGCTAACGCTTTTCATAAAATATGCATTAACAAAACAGGAACTGAGTAACATTTGTCCAAAATTCCAGATTTTTAATCAATTGCAATAATATTTATTTCTAGATCATTGAGAACAGTAATAACGTCAGATAGAGTGATCAAAATTGATCAGGATCATAGATTGTAAGTGTCACAAGCAATCTATCTTTGTAGTAGGAAAATTTGGTGCATTCGTAATCTGATTTAGGTTCCTTCTAAAGAGGAATAAATAAGATTTGGCTATTGCTTAAACTTTTCAACATATTAGTGTTTAGTTTCGAGTCTCAGTTTGAAGAACTCGTTTTTTTCACTAAGTGCTAAGATTTAAACACAAACCGCCTTAAGTTCTCTCAAAATTAGCCAATCTTTCACTAAAAACATCAATATGAACATTTTCATGAAACAAAGCAGAAATTCGAGTATAGTGGATATCATTGACATGACGTTTATTGAACGTTGCTATTACTTTATATCCAATGTTTTTTTATAAAAAAATGCATGGTTTGAGGATCTCAAAAATTATATAAAAATTTGTTAGGTTCTTGAAAACAACTGTATAACAGAAGAAGCACAACAAACAGCATGTAAAATATTTCAAAAATAATTGATTTCAGCGATTACAATAAGTCTCTTTCGTTTTCTAAGATATTTAATAACATTATGAAATAAAAGATTTAGTACGAATATAGTTTGCTCTATCGATTGCTATATTTTGAAAATCATTGTTTTTGACAGTCCGTATTTCGAATCAAAACGAACAAATCTTTGAAGTATTAGAAGACATTTCTCAAAGGTTGTAAAAATTGACCGTCTAAATAACTTTATAGACACTTTTCAACGAGTAAACTTATTTGAAAAACTATACTCTCTAGATCTTTCGTCTAATCTTATACCGAAGTCCTTGTCATTTGTGTTCATCACGGTCTTTGTAACGGGTGGAGGAACTATTTTATGCGCTGTATACGTTCATACTCATTAACAATCGTATTTCGTAAACTAAGTCATGTCCACGTATTTTATAGGGATTGTTCGTTGTGTAATGATCATTGATTTATATCGACAGATTGCTCAAAGAATCAACAGCAGCCTTTTAGTTCTAATTATAATCATAAATAATCATTCATTTCGAATTTCTAGGATTTAAATGGATCAATATTTAATAAGTATTATTTGTCTCTATATTTGTATCTGTATATGAGCAAGAAAATATCCTTTGTAACAAAACTGACATAAATTACTTTCTTTTATTTAGATTTGTCATTCATATTATCACTAATCATTTTTTATTAGTATTTATTTTGGTTTTCAGACATAATGCAAATATCTATCCGTACGTTCGAGGGAAAAGAGATAAAATTAGAAGTTCAACCAAATGACATAATTCGAAAAGTCAAGACAATGATACAAGAGAAAGAAGGTATTCGAATAGATTTACAACGACTAAATTTTGCGGATAAACATCTTGAAAATGGTCGAACGCTATCCAGTTATGAAATTCATGAAGATTCGGTTCTTTATCTTATATTACGTAAGTATTTCAGACAGTTAATATTTATTAAAATAATACTAAGAAACATGTTCTATTTTAAACTGATCTGTGAGTCTTTTCATGTGACTAATTTCAGGTTAAGATCGACTTCCTTCTGATCAGATTTAAGTATACTACAGTAATCTTGTAGCCCTCATCTAGTTGTATAGAAATTGATATGTAATTTTGATTCTACTTATACGCTAACTACAGCAGAATATGCTCAAAAATCGATTTTATCAAAAAAATACTCTTCAGAATCTATCTCTGTTTGAATAAAGCTCAATGGATAGCATTAGTGGTCAAAATACTAAACTTCACGCCCACGATTGTAGAAGATAGAGTTCCGTCAAGTTTATTTCAAATTAAGACTCGATAGTTATTGCTTTCCATATTTCGTTATGTGGAACTAGGGACTACCAATATATTAGAAACTATTTTTGATGCTGAACAAAAATGTAATCTCTGTTATGCGTAAGAAAATATTGTAAAAATTGGAGAACCAATATGAAAAAGAAACATGATTGGACAAGTATTTGGAATATATATCTTGCTTATATCAAAATATTTTCATACATAGCTTCATAATGAAAATTAGGTAAAATGTGTCATAACGTTGAAAAAGTATACTGGAGTCATCAAGTATATCTGTTTTACTGTTATTTGTTTTTGTACAGCAAGTTTTGTTTTGTTCATCTGTTGTATTTAGTGTTCTACATATGACTCTTATGTGATTAACTGCTTTTGCAAGCTAAATGTACAGATAGATTTAGAGAATTTTTACGATTCTTTTCCATTCAACTTCTTCATGCTATAAAATGTATGCCAAATTTGAGAAAATACCCTCGTGATCGGTATATCATGATAAATCTAATCACAATGACTATCAAACACATTTCTTAGAGAAATTACATTAACATCTAAAATAAAGCACGCTGCTTTGCGACAGGAGAGAAACTAGACAAAATGCACGATGTTAAGAAGTTTGCTGAACTTTTTTAATCACTTAGGCGGCGAATTATTTGGCAGCAGAATAAGTCTCAGACAGGAAATTGATCATTATTATACCTCGAATAGCTGTCATCGAAGAAGCATGGTTCTATCTTCAATAATAATGAAGAGTAAAAATTATGATTATAAAAGTTTTATTTACTAACACATACATTGGAGAACATTGTTTAAAAGAAGTACAGAGGATCAAGAGAATTCATTCATATGATAAATATGGCGTGTAGCTGACTAACAACAATTGTCGAAGAAATCTATTAAAAAAGATTCATCCGAAAAATAATTAAACGTGACTTTTCAAACAACTTTTGCTTCATCACTCTTTACCATTAGAAGATTAATATTGACACTATTTGTATCATTCACAAGTGAATGATCACTGGAAACAATTGAAAAAACTACAATGACTGACAAAAACTATATGCCTTCTTACGGTTTTTCCCCTATTTCTGCAATATTTATAAAATTCTATTATGAACAACAGATAATATATTTGTGTTCAACATCACATGTAATCTGATGTGTTGTTAGCCCTTGGTTTTAGGCCTTCTTCTCCTCCTTAAAAATCGATCTCAGGCTAGGTGTAGTGAAATTGCATGAAATTTTCAGCTCTACACGATAATGTTTCAGGATGATATTCACCAAAACAAGAGTCAAAAATAGTTAGTTTGGTCTTCAACAATTCTCTATCAAGACTCATTCTATATATTTACAGATTCTTTGTTTAATAGAGCATATCAAAATGAAAGGCATATTATGGCTCTTTTTTCTTAAAATACATACTTTTAAAGCGGAGAACAGAGATGATGAATTCAATCATTCAACATACTCTCAAAAAATGGTAGTCTTATAATAAAAATTCTTTTCATTTTCATGATAATAAAGCTTAGTTCAAAAAACCGGGGGATGGTAGGCACCACATCTTGGCATATTCTTTCAAACAAAGAAAAATCTTTGACGTTATCTCATATTGTAATAGAAAGTCGCTGGAAACCCAATTCCAAAATATATAAACGGATAAAATACAAAAAATATTTTGTTATTTTTAAATAAGCCTTTTTATTAAAGAGGAACTAACACAAGTCATCAACACTTTTTGTAAAAACCAATTATCAGAAGAAAAATCATGTCGTTTATAAAAGATCAGCCCTCAGACTATCATCCCATGCATTTATTTTAATTTCGACCTATGTAGCAAAAACGGACAATTTTTAGACAAACTTTAAGAAAATAATTAATGATTGGCATTCGTCAACTTTGAAAAGCTCACAGGTTTTACTGCAAAACCCTTCTAAGATTTAAAATCAATGGTGATAATATATGAGAAATCAATCATAAATTTACATTTTTTGCCTTTGACTGCCTTATATAAAGATTTTTAAAAATTATCCGATTTTTCAAAAGCATTCATTCTATTTCTTGCGTTCAATTTCCCAAACTTTAAGAAACCAATGATATATTCCGATTTCAAGAAGGTTATTCGAGTTATCAGTTAACTTTCATAG
>JAJEKB010021025.1:0-61577 GCA_022393335.1 Macrotrachela quadricornifera
ATTATTATAACATACCTTTCAGAACGTCGACTGCTATAATGTCGATCATCATCATGCCTTGATGATCGATGATGATCTCGATCTCGATGTCTACTACTACTTGTTGTACTACTATTATCAACAGTATCATCATCATCTGATGTACGTTTTGTAATTATTTGTTTTTCTGGTGATTCTTCTTCTTCTTCTTGTTCTGAACCCCAACGACTTTTTTTCTTACGTCGTTGTTTAGATAATTCATCATTTTCTGTATTATTATTATTAGTATTATTATTTTCATTATCTTCATCTTGATTTTTTTCTATTTCATTATCTTCACCTTTTTCATTTTCTTTTTCTTCATCATAACTAAGACGACGTTTTTTACTTAAAGTTGATTCAATTTGTTCATTAGAAAAATTTTCTGATTCATCAGCATTTGCAACAGATTCTGTAAATTGTTGTTCTTGTTCATCATCATCTTCATCATCATCTTCGATCGCCTAAATTAAAATATTAAAAATTAAAAAAAAAAATTCTATCAATTAAATAAACTAACACTTGATGGAGATGATGTTTCATCTTTGACTACAGCTGGAACTGATTCTTCATCACTAACATCTGGATTATTAGTTGTTGTTTCAGTAGCTAAAAAAAATCTCAAATAAATTTTGAAAGATAAAGTTATAATTATTACCTTCAGTACCATTATTAATTGCTTCACGTAATCGTGTAATTAACTCCGCTTTGCGTCCTTTTGTATCAAGACCACGTTTTTTAAGTTCATTTTGTAGTTCAGTTACTTTTAATGATTCGAAATCTTCACTTTCCGACATCTAAAATAATAAACTTTTTTTTTTTTTTGTTTCAGTTAAATCTAGATGAATGAAAGGAACGAAGAAAACAAAACAAAGTTTTTTTTTTCTTTGTTCGATAGACAAAATAAATAACCAATCATATGATTATATATAGATGGCAGTAATATATATAAAGAAATTTATTTCAATCGGTGAATTTTGAATTGTTATTTATTTATTAAATCATAAATAAAAATAATATCGTTCTTTTTTAACAAAATATAAGATCTTGAATGTAATAGTATCTATCATCTAGTGAAAAATCTAATGTACTTCATGAATAACTTAAGAATGTAATCAGATATCAATATAGAAATATCTATAGAAAAATATTTTATCATTATCAACGTGTTTTTCATTGTTTTTCGAATCAACCATTCATTTATAACATTTGAAAATATGTCTTCTGATGTGTTGTTTTTTGAATGGTAGAAATTTTTAATTTTCATTATCTTAGTGCAATTATTCAATAAACTATTATGTTTTGGATAATCACGCGAAATTCTATGATGAAATTTTTATATCAATAAATATAATTACAAAACTTTTATCAAATAAATAAAATAGAAAAAGAATAACGAGTACACAAACGTTTGTTTTCTTTATAATAAAAAAACACATTTATAAATAATCAATATCAATGAAATTATTAGCTGTTAGATGATCTTAGTTAGTTCTTTTGCATTTTGAATACGTTATATATATGTATAATAGATGCATTAATAATAAATGTTAATCAACACGGGAGATCACACATTATTCATATTCCAATGAAATATAATCTTATTAGTCAAGATAGAATTTATTTAAAAACTAATTTCATTAATATATCAAAATATATTCTATTCATATTAGTTCAATATTTTGATTAATTAACTTTAAATTTCATTTCCAAGACATAATATTTTGTAAAAAAAATTAAAAAAATTGCTATTGATATTTATTAATAACCCTTTACAGTCGGATGTACCCCTAAAGATGACATTTCCCCCGTAAGAGGGTACGACATTTTGCAAATATCCGGTCGTAAAGGGTTAAATAATTCATTTTGTTTTAAAAAGAAATTCACTCTCAATAGAAACATTTAGTCTATTTATATTTATGTATACAGAAAACTGATAAGGAAAATTCTATCTCTATTACCATGATTTAATGCTAACTTGTTGCTTTAAGAATTGTCAATGGTGAATGTATAATTTTGAAAGAAGGAGAGAAGACACAACAAAATAGTCCTCTTTTTTTTTGAGTTTGTCACTAATGTGTCATACAAACTTTCTATCAATATAATCTTTTGGAAAATAAATAAAATTTCTTTGCTTTTTAGAATATTTTCTTTTCGAAAAAAAAGAAAAAACGATATATATATATATAAACCATTCGATCTCCTAAATTACTCATCTTTTCTGTTCTTGTTAATTCATATGGGATATAAAAAGAGAGAAAGAAAAAAAAAAAAAAAGAAAGAGACAACATCACTATTTATTATTATTATTATTCATCTAACAATATTAACAAAATATTTTTATTATGTCTGACACGATTTATAAAAAAATTCAAAGACGTTGTTCAATTTTTATTTATGTATTTAGTCCTACTCATATAAAAGAAGTTTTTATGAGTATGCTAACAACTTATGAAAGTAAGTTTATTAAATAGAACAAAATTTAATTTATTCTATTTTCATTTATAAAAAATTATTCAGCACCTAAAATTATTACAATTAAATCATATCCAATAGCATTAACATGTCGTTTTGTTCAATTACTTATTTTAATATATGCATTTGCTTATGTAATGTGGTATAAAGGTGGTTATCAAGATCGTGATCCATCATTATTATCATCTGTTACACTTAAAGTAAAAGGTATTGGAAGTTTTGGATTAAATTCTACAATCACATTAGATCATGCAGACTATATTGTTCCTCCACAAGAAAATAATGCTATATTTATTATGACAAATTTTATTAGTACGGATCAACAACGAACACGTTGTGGTGAAGGTATTGATGTTAAAAATGCTAAATGTCAAAATCATTCAGAATGTGAAAAAAAACGTGAACTTCCTTCAAAAAATGGTGTTTGGACAGGAAAATGTAGTTTATCTGATAAACGATGTGAAATGGAAGGTTGGTGTCCTGCTGAAAATGATCTTAATGTACCTGCACCAATAATGGATTCATTAAATTATACTCTACATTTAAAAAATTTTGTTGAATTTACACGTTTTGGTATAGTAAGAAATAATATTCTTAATGAATCAAAATATTTTCGAAGATGTCTTTATCATCCAATATATGATAAATTTTGTCCAATATTTCGTATTGGTGATGTATTAAATATAGTTGAAACAGATCATATTGAACGTTATGAAATGTTAAAACTTGGTGCTGTTGTACGTATTAAAATTGATTGGTTATGTAATTTAGATTTAGGTAAAGAAGAATGTAAACCAAAATACTCATTTGGTCGTTTAGATACAAAATCAACTGATGAAAAATTTTCTGTTGGTTTTAATTTTCGTTATGCATCACATTGGAAAAGAAATAATGCTTCACATCGTACATTAATAAAAGCATTTGGTTTAAGATTAATTGTTACTGTTAATGGTAATGCTGGTCGATTTGATTTACTTGTTTTAACACTTAATATTGGATCAATGATTGGTGTACTTGGTTTAGCAACATTTATATGTGATATTGTCGCATTACATTTTAGTGAACAAAGTTATATATATCGAGAACAAAAATTTCAAACAGTTCATCCTGAACGTATATCAGTAAGTTCAGATGCTAATATTCGTTTATCAACTCATAAAAGACAAATGGCAAAAAGAACAATATCAATGAAACAAATGAATCATCATGAGACAGAAGAAACTGAATCTTAAATAGATATTTATTTGTAATTATTTTACTTTTATTATATTCCGTTTAATAAAATAAGTGTTTTATTTAAAAAATATATACATATGTTTACATATAGATAATCATATTCTAATGTATGAATATGGACTTTTATGAGACATGTTAATATATTGAGAAATTTGATCTATTTTATTATGATTAATGTATATCATTATAATAAAATAATTGAAATAGTTAGTAAATCAAAGAATTTTTTTCTGATTATTTTGTTGATTTTGATATTCATTATAGATTATGAAGAACATATAATTAATAATAATTAAATGTTAAGCTGTTCCTAAAAACATTAATTTGTCCAGGTTTAAGATGGACTCCCCGAGAAAAGTCGAAATTGAGTTTTTATCATAGAAAGATGCGACGAAGTTTTCTCTTTCAGAATATTTATGATTTTTCGAAAAACAAACAGATTTGGATCGACGTTCATGTTGTTCGAGTTTACTGTTTACACGGGGAAAGATTTCTTAATAATGATTCAATAGAAAAGAGAGAATATTTTTTTTGGTTTAATAGAAGATAGTTAAGATTAGATCCTCATAGGGTCCGACTTTTGAAATTCTCTTTTGCTGAAATAGAAAACTCAGATATTTCTTATTTATTAGCACTTTGAATTTGAAAGTATTTTTATAAATCAAACAAAGAGAAATTTAAAAATCGAAGCCTGTGAGGATCTAGTTTGTATATAAAATAATCTGCAATGCAAAAGTAACTGCTAAAACGTTCAGTCGTACATCTCCAAGTAGGAATATCTGGAAGAGTAAATTTTTTTTCATTAAAGGAGCAAGGTATGAACTACAAATGTTATATCAGCTATGTTTTTCCACAAGGAGAAGTCCTAAACATTTCTGAAAATAGTTCTTGTGACTTTGTTTTTCCGTTTGAAAAATATGATCATTTTAAAATCATATGAGCTAAACTTTCACCAAAATATAACATATTAAAAATTTTCTAGTACATTCTTAGCGCTGATTTGTTTTGTAAAGTTCATCCAAAGTATGTCAATTTGGAAAAATTTAACAGGAAAAAAGGAATTATTCAGTCTGTTTTTAAGAAAAGCAGCTGGTTCGTATGAAAACTAGGAATAAATCTAACCTTGAATATACAACTGCAAAAGTTATCGTCAAGAATATTTTTTCATTTTCATCTGACAATAAAAAATCAAATCATGATTGAAGAAATACACGAAATCGGTTATCAATTGAGTGTATAATAACTAAGCATGGAAATACAATAATAGTACTTGATTATATTTAAAAAACAAATAAAACATTAAATAAATTAACATGATGGACATTTAATCGAATGGGTTAAGTTGCTTTAACATTTCTGTTGTCTTTAGTTTACCTGTCTATATGCACTTGATTTGTTATTTTTCAATTTACAACAAATTAATTTTTAATTATTCGATGAACTTTGTTATATATAATGGGCAAAATATCTCAAGAGATTTGCTAATTCTTCGAATGATTGTCTATTTCTTATACAATTCTACTTAAATGTCAATCGATACGATTGACATGATGGGATATTAAAATCAATCTATACGTGTCAATACATTTAATCGAATTTAAAAATTTATGTCGAACTGTAGCTCTACAGATTCAGTAGATATAACATTCAATATAATGTAATATTCCTAAAAATATTCTAGTAAAAATCGTATCTTTTCTCGCTGTTTTTATCTAAAAGATTCATGCGTACTTTTTTGATTGAATCATTACACTAAAAGAGTTTAAAAACTAAAATGGCGCAGATATTTATAATTGATTATTAAAACAAGGAATGCATCGCAGTTTAAAAGAATTACTTGTTGATGATTATTTTGATTTAGATGATAACAATGATGATAATGATAGTATATCAATATCTCTAGATAATGAACAACATAATCATTATAATATAATTCATAATGAAAAAACTAGCAGAGATTATCTTAATGAAATGTTTCATCATCCAATATATGATTATTTTATGGCTTTTGTTGTTATATCAAGTTCTATAACACTTGGATTAAGTTTAGAAACAGATGAAAGTTATATAAAAAATATTTATCGTCAAAAATTTATTTATATATTTGATGAAATTTTAATAGCAATACTTTTTCTTGAATTTATACTTAAAATATATTGTGAATCAATTGATTATTGGTTTAATTGGACAAATATTTATGATTTTATTATTATTATTTGTGGTTTTAGTGAAATAATTTGGAATTTTTTTTTTCAAAAAAATTTAAATTCAACAATAACAAATTTATTAAAAGGTTTTCGTTTATTACAATTAATACGTTTATATAGAATTATAAAATTATCTGAAGGTTTACAAGTATTAACTAAAGCTTTAATTAAAACTGTATTAACATATACATTTATTGTTGGTATACTTGTCTTTTTATTTATTTATGTTGTTGCTGTTATTGGACAAATGCTTTATGGAAAACCAGAAGATAGGTAAGAAATAGAATATATATATGTTAATGATCATATTTTATATTTCATTATTTAATTTGATTTATATTTCTGAAAGATTCACCATGAAAAGTTCTATAATTGCATTTTTTATTTTCAAGATATAGAGTGAGAGAATTTCGATACATTTCTTATCTGATTTTATTGATTCAAATAAATCTTGCTCACTAATAAAATAAAATTTTTCATTCGAAAGTGTTTATTTAATCATCGAAGATTAACTTGATTAGAGACAGATGAACACGTTAGTATAAACCAAAGAGCAAAGAATCTAAAAAGAAATATAATATGATTGTGGGTGAGGGTGAGTGATAGAACTGGGCAACCAAGAGATTATCATTTTCGTATAGTGTTGACGTTTGATTTAAGATTGTATTTTGTTTTCCTTTTTAATTAAATAATGACAAAAAAAAGAGAAATATAAAACATGATCATTTTATTAGTCCATGGCATCATTTTTCAACATCATTAATTATATCAATGAGATTAATATTCGTTGATAATTGGAATTTAATTGGACCAGATTTAGAAGAAAAAGGTAGTCCATTAATATCACGATGGTTTTTAGTAATTGTAGTTTTTGTTGGTAATCGTATTGTAACAAATATTCTTGTTGGATTAATGATTGAAAGTGTATCATCTGTAAATGATGATTATATAAAAGAAAAACGTGAAAAAAAAATTTTACGTAATCAAAAAAAACGTGAAGAATTGAGTAAACGTATATATTTTATTTAATAAGAGAAAAAAAAAACAGACAGAAATTCTTTCTAAATTAGGTACAATACAAACATTAAATACACGTTTTTCAGAAACAAATAATAAAATGAATACAACAAAAAATACTATTGAACAAATAAAATCAAAATTAAAATTAATTCATAATGAAATAATTACACCAAAAGATTTTATATTTTCTATTGATTGGTTAGAAAAATTAATTACATGCAGGTAATATAAATATGATATTCATTCAATTAAGATTATTGAATATTTAGTCATTTTACTAAATTGAGTTTATTTACAATTCAAGTGTCCTTTTTATCATAACCTTGAGCTAATAATTTGTATAATTTGACGAGATTTTTATACTTATTTTCTTGCAATCAGTATATGCTTACTATAATTAGATTTGCATTATTAATTTTATTCTTATTTATAAGAAAATCTTCCCAAGTGACAATTATCGATAGAATCTGTTGAAATTAATAACAGTATAGATAATTAAACACCCATATATTATTCCAGTATTCACTGATTCTTTTTTATTTGATTTGATATTTTTCTATAAATAATTCTTAAAATGTCAGCCAAAACTAATAACTTCTTGAGATATTGAATGTACAAAAAAAAGAACTAGATTGTATCCTTTTCTATGATCTATCATGTTTTTTTTGACTGAAATTTCCTAGCTTTACCTATCGACTAAATTCAAATAATAGTTGAAATGATTTGGAAAAAACTATATGTTTTATCAAAATGATTCATTAAAGAATTTATTGGGTTTCATAAAAAAAAAATTTTTTCAAATAAATTCAAAAATAATTATTTTTTTTTCGATTTTTAGTGAAAAATCTCATATGGAAGCTAAATCTGCTCGTTGTTTAATTATTTATATTATTCAATCATTATCAGATATTATAGATGAAAATATGAAGAGAAATAAAGAAGATATTTCAATGAAACAACATCATATTTAAGCAAATTATTAGACTAATTAATAAAGAAAAAAAAAATCAATTTATAAATGCGAGAATGTGTTCTTAAAAGTAATTTTATATAACTTCATTATTAATTCAATTTATTTAATCTAACAGGTCTATTGAATTTTTATTTCTATGAACAAACTTTTAAAAATAGTAATCAAAGTTATCATGGTGAATTAAAATTTTCTATATCTATAGAAATTATTATGTAAAATATCTTCCTATTTTCTAAATCATTCACATCATGAATAGTTGTTTAATATACATGCTTTTCAAAATAGAAATTCAATACATGATAACCTAAATGGATACTTTTTAATGAGAAATTAATGTCTTCAAAATAAATAGTCGTATTCAATAAAATACATAGTTGCTAAGTGGGAAAAAAGTAAAATATAATTTTTTTTCAATTCCAAATCTCAATAGACTTATCTATGAAATAATAATGAAGTTATAGAAGATTACTTTTAGGAAAAGACGGATTATTGAGAAATTTTGTATATAAAAATATTGACAAGACAAACAACAGTTTATCACAACAAAAATATTCATTTTTCTAATAAAGTATGCCATCTTGTTACTGTTTCACCATTTGCATTAAACATTGATTCCCAATGTGTTGTTTGAGCATTTCCACTAGAATCATGACCTAAATTTAATAAATATTATTTTTAATTAAATAAAATTAATTTTTATACCAAATGCAATAAATCCAAAATCAGTATCATTTTTAGTTATAGATTTTTTATTAACAACAGATATAACAAGTGTAATTTGTTCAAGAAAACTTTCTTGAATATTATATGGATAACGTTCAGCAAATGTTGGATGATGTTGTGCATATCGTGTTATTGTTCGATTTGCAACAATTTCATCACCAATTGTATTACGAAGTGTTATTTGAACATAAGTATCTTTTAAATAAATAAAAAAAATATTTATAAGAAAATTTTTTATCATAGAAAATCTATACCAGGTGCTCGACCTTGTGGTATCATACCAAAATTAACTCCTTTTCCTATTTCAAGAATAAGCATAGATTGATCTTTATCATAAGCTAAACCAATTTCAATTTCTGGTAAAAGTGAGTTTATTGTTCCATCGCCTGTTCGAACAATAGAATTTTGTCGTGAATGAGAATTACTACTTGCATGAGAACGACTACCTAAATCTGAATCCTGAGATGGCTAAACAAAAAAAATAAATATTTTAATATATTAAATGATATATATATTTAAACTAACATATGCTCGTTCTAATTGAACAATTTTACACATATCTTCATCAAGATTAACTAAAGCAAACATAACTGTTGCTTCAGCAAGAAGTTTTTCACGTTTAAAACGTTCATATGTATATACACGAAAACGAATACCCTGTGTTTGAATTGTTTCTAAATAATAATAAAAACAAAAAATATGAAAAAAAAAAATATATATATTAAAAATAAAAACAAACCAGGTGATACTTTGCAAAAAAATTCTTCCGCAAACATTGCATTATCAATTGGTTTAGCTCGTGTACGAAAACGAATACGTTTACTTGGTACAACAGTTAAATGTACTTGAACAAGAGTATGTTTTGATAAAGATTGAGTCATTTCTAATGTTGCTTTTATAACAAATACCCACATTTTGCTATTCTTAGCATCAAATTTTAGTCGAACTTCAAGTGTACCCGAGGATAAACCATTACTGGGATCATTTATTGATAATGAACCATATTCACTGGAAGCAGATTTAAATTCCTATTAGAATAATAATATATAGACATAATATCTTTATATCTTTAAGATAATACATCGACTTAGTTAAAGAACTTTTCTGTACCATAAAATTACATCTTCTGTCAATAATCTTTTACTTATAGATAGGATAATACAATATCATTTTGTTTGTGTAATTACTCTTAATCTTTGTCGTGTATGAGTTTATATAAAAAAACAGTAGGATATATTCCTATTAAAATTTTGTTGGAAAACAGTTGGAAATTATAAATGTAGCTAGACATGTTGTTAATACATTATTAAAACAGTCATTTTTACAATATTTAAAATACTAGGCAAATATAGTTAATTTTATCCGAAAATTTTAACTCAAGTATCTATCAAAACCTATTGCAATACGCTGAATGGAACTGGTACTGGAACCCATTCGGTCCAAGACTTTTGCATCCAAATCCGATATTTTTGAACATTTTTTATAACTCGAACTTGATCATATTCTTGATACTGAATAAACAATTTTAATCATTTCTCAAGCAATACTACTGATGATACTATAAGAATCAACTTATAGCCAATTCTTTCGACTAGATTAGCATTCAGAGAATCAAATCCGGAATCGATGGACTCTTACCTATATCCACTGTAATTTCTTTGCTCTTAAGAGAGGGTCAGTGAAAAGACCACTAGCACGGATATATGACAAATTTTAAAAACACGATTTGATTTCACAAGATGAAAGATCATATTTCGAAACCTATAAATTAAAAGTTTCAGCTTATTTCTTGAAAAGTTATAAGAATAACAATATGATGTGTCTCCATGATATTGAGTCAAAGTATCGGAATTTTCATTTTGATGATATTTCATCAATTTCTCTTTCAACACTTATACATTATTTTTATTGCAATATCTTCAAACATATTTTCTTTTGACACCTTCTCAGGTGCACTTACTCTCGATATATTGAGTAGTCGGCTACTTAAAAATGAAGTTCTACTTCAGTGTTTTATACAAAAGACTATGAAGAATGACTCGGACAATTCTTTTGAATCTAGATTCTGAAAAAGCGTCAAAAAGTGTATTTCACTACGATAACTCATTGGTTTGATGCTTAGTTTGCTGCAAAATCCTATAGACCATATAGACTAATTGATTTTTCTGTTCTTTTTAATTAGTATTTGGTAAATCTCAATCGAAAAAAGTCTAGATGTAGTCAAAAATAATAACGTAGCTGAAATCAGCATCAAAATCTACATTGATTTATATATATATATCAGAGTTTCTTTTTATCAACCTTTTGTTTTTCTCGAAAAATCTATCTGGAGTTCCCCTCAAGATCCAGTCAAAATATGTATTTAATTACAAAATTATTTGAACACTGAAAAACAAGTTCTGAGGTTATAAAAGGTTACTGAAGCCCAGAAGGGCACATGACTGAAACAATCGAAAGAATAAAAACAATTTTATAATTAAATACATATTTTGACTGGATCCTGAGGGGGACCGAGATAAATTTTTCGAGAAAAAAAAATTGATAAAAAAAACTCTGAAACATATGTAAATCGATGCAGCTTTTCATGCTGATTTCAGTTATGTTATTATTTTTGGCTATATATAGACTTTTTTCGGTTGCGATTTACCAAATACTAATTAAAAAGATCAGAAAAATCTATTAATCTATATAGTCTATAGAACTCTGCAGAAAAATTAGACATCAAATCAATGAGTTATCATAGTGAAACATACTTTTTTGACGCTTTTTCACAATCTAGAGTCAAAAAAATTGCCTAAGTCATTCTTGATATTCTTTTGCATAAAAAAAACTGAAGTAGAACTTCATTTTTAAGTAGTCGACTACTCAATATATCGAGACTAAGTGCGTCTGAGAAGGTATCAAAATGAAAATTCCAATATTTTGACTTAATATTATTGGGACACATCACAGTATTACTCTTATAACTTTTCAAGAAATAAGCTGAAACGTTTAACTGATAGGTCTTGAAACATGATCTTTCATCTTGTGAAATCAAATCGTGTTTTTAAAATTTGTCATATGTCTCTGTTGGTGGTCTTCTCACGAACCCTCCCTTAAAATGAGTAAAGAAAACGTGAATTCATAACTAAGATTCTTCAGTTGAAGTCCCTCTTTTCCCGGATTGACATTTCCTAATGTATATTTGAAATAATATTCTATAGCGGATTGGTGAATTCTCAAGACTAGGATTAATCAGCACGTGAGCGTCGATCATGAAAAACATACCATGAGGATCGTTATATAGGTAATAGCGTGGTTGCAGGCACAGAATAGGTGTTGGTATGCTATTGGACATCCTTCTCAATGTATGGGTTCGTGAAGTATATTTCAAATTCATTTTCGTTCATATCCGCACCTACATTCACACTCAAATCGGCATTAGACCTTCACAAACACCTAAATCCCATCTATGGCTTCACCTACATCTACCTTTATTAACTCACTTACACCTACTGGCATCCACAACTACACCCTCATCCACATTAAGATCCTCACGATGTGGTTTTCGTGATGGACGTTCGCGTGCTGAAAATTCCGCGTGCTGATTATTTCTGTGTTGAAAATTCCGGTTCCTTTCTATCACATACAGTCTCAATTTGATCCATAGAAGTTTGATAATGATTTGGTCGTTGTTTAACATTACAGTTTAAAGCAGGTGATGGTGGAGCCGATCGTGTTTGATCAAGAGAATTTTGTGTAATTGTTGAACGTCGTCTTGTAATAGCAGTCATTGTTGTTTTTCTTCGTTCACTATTTTTTTGACTTAATATTTCTGCTTTAATTTAATGAAACAAAAAAACAAAAAAAATAATTAGAATAATATAAAATTTATATATGTATATCTACGTTTTGTCAATATTGGTTCATTTTCTTTATTTTCAACAATAATTGGTATTTGAGCTGGTTTTCGATTATTAACATCCATTGGTTTTAATTGTGGTACTATTGTTGTATAATCATCATCTGGTAAATCTGTTCCTGCTGAAAAAAAATGATATAAAAATAATTAAAGAAAACCTTTCAAATTCTCAAAATTAGTTGATATTCATACATTCACTCTATTTAATAAATGATGTATAAGAATAAAAGAAGTGTCTAATAAAGAAAAGAATATTTTATTATTCTGTTATTTTTAAGGTTTAAAAAAGATATTCATAATCTTCTTCTGTTTTTTTTTCTCAAAAAATTGAACGATAGACAACTAATTTATCAATATTATTAATCTTATACTAATATATCTAAATAAAAAAAGGCTACATTAAACAAAGAATTTTGATATCAGTATAGAACAAAAGATGAGAAATAAAAGCTAATTTCCCTATAGAAATTCATTTTTCTATTCAATTATTATCTATAATACAGACAAGAACAACAACAAAAAAATATATATATAACATCAATAATGATAATCTTACAAAAGAAAGGATAGTAGCACATGTTTATTGATAATAAACGAAGATAAATAACGAAAATTTATATGGAAATATTTTCTTTCTTTCTTTTTTTATTTTTTTACATCCGTCCACTTGTTTTAATATAAAGAATTTTGTGTCAAATCTATCTATAAAAAAGATTTATGTCAAGTAGTAATACAAAAAAAAGTTGTTTTCTCTTTTATTTAAGACTTACATAGCGTGTTTTATAGAATAAATTGATCTACAAAAAAAGAATTAATTCATAAATGATTAAATCTAAAGATTAATATAGACAGATGATAAGAAAATGAAAAAATGCATTCAACCAAAAAAAAATACATTAGTTTTTTTTTGACTAATAAGTTAAACAAGAAAAAGTTGCTTTCTACTCATCAGAATATATTTAAAAAAAAAAAAGAAGGGCTCATACACGCACAAAACAACCTATAAAAATAGAATGTATATAGTAGAATGACAAGAAAGAAAGAAGAAAAAAAAAAAGAAATTGACTTAAGTGTACCATGCCTCGATATTATTTATGAATTAGATATAGGAAATGAGAAAGAGAGAGAAGAAAAACAAAGATAGCTAAACCTGTAGGCTTTTTTTCTCTCTCTTCTCTCTAACATTCATCAGTTATCATTATCAAAGTAAGAAAAAAAAAATTCCGAAGAGGAAAACACAAAACTCATAGTTTTAGAAAAGAGAAGAAAAACGAGACAAGTCATGACAGAAACTATTGAGAAAAAAAGACATGTCTGATGTGACGACTAATAAATGAAAAAGAAACCAAACAAAAAAAGAAAATGTATATAATCAAAATCATTTTTTTTGTTGGCTAAACAGATTATTAACAAACTTAATATATTAATCAATTAAATTATTTCATGAAAAATACGAATTTAGAATCTTCAAAAAAAAAAAAAAACTAAACTATTGATATTAGATTTAGCCTTTTTTTTCCCAATAATATATTCTGTTATTTAACAAAATATCTAAGATTACATTTCATTGATAAGCTTTCTATTTTAGAATTATAATTAATGTTGTTTCTTTATAAATAGTACTAATATATATATAAAGCTACCATTAAAATAAAACAATTTTTTATGTAAAATAAATTCATATAGTATGCATTGTAAAAATACACACATTTTAAAGAATATAATTATAATAAACATATGTGGATTTTTATATATTAATTTACTTCATTTATTAATGATTGATGCTAATTAATTTTTTTTTCCTTTGTCAATTTTTAATTGATTGAGTATAGTTTTTGACATTGAAATCAAGTATTAATAATAGAAATATTTATATAAAGTGACAGATTTTTTTTTTTATCATAATATTAATCCGATAAGTATAATCAAATGCTAAATATTTAGTCGGAATATTTCTGTTCTTATACTAATATTTTATTTTTAAAAATTATGTTAATTAAAACTTTTTAAATAATAAATATATATTTTAGAATTCTTATTACGTAAATTGATCATGTTCATAAACATGACTTTTTCAGTTTTTTATTTTCTTAAATTAAAATAATTGATTAAAAAGATAAATAATAGTGTTAATTCATATATAATATAAAAGTATACTCATTCAACGGAAGTAAAAACTTGATTAGTTATTTATATCAAAGATGTATTATTATTAATAATGAAGTGTAAAATGAATATACTCAAAATTAAATCTAAAATAATAATTGTTCATTCAACAAACTTCCTCACAAATGATAAAGAAAAACCAACAATGGAATACATAATATTAATCATTCTATATGATAATAATAATTACAAATATTAAATGTATATAATTGTTTAATAACACTTGTTTGATTTTACATACATCTAATTAATCTACTCATATGATATTTAGTTTTCTTTTCATTACTTCTTTTATTCTATTATTAAAAAAAAACGAGATAAGTACAATAGATTAGATAGATATAACTTGAACTTATATTAATATGATCCTTCTTGGTACAACGTAGATTATTTGTCAATGAAATTGAATATTCATTTATTTTATAACATCTATGTTAATTATATTTTTTCTTTATTTATATCAGAACAACAACAACAAGAAGAAGAAAACCACAAAAGTATTGACTACATTTTAGGTAATAAACCAGTTTTAGCAATTTGTTCACGTAAAGAACGAATTTGCATACTCTGTGCTGGTGGTAATTGTGCTAATTGAGCATCATCTAATTGTAATAAAAGTAAAGCAGCATTCTCATCAAGATTTGGTGTACGTATTGGTGGTGCTAATGGATTTATTTGAGGAGGAAATGATGGTTGAATAGGTGGAAATGGTGCAGCATGTGGCATAGGTGGTGGTATTAATGAACCAGGAAACATTCCAGCACCTGAAAGAAGTGCTGCTTGAAAAAGAGCAGCTGCTGCAGCTTGTTGTGCAGATGCTGTATTAGGAGCTATCATAGGCATAGAAAATGGAGCACCAGGTATGACTGGAAAAGGAAATGGAGCTGTTGGATTGCCTGTTACTGGAAGAGGAAGTGGAGCAGTAACTGCTGCTGTTGGTTGTGTTGTTGTTGTTGGAGGTTTTAAAAAATCAGCAGGAGCTGGTATAACATCTTTATCTGTACGATTAAGTAATGCCATGGCTACTTGAGGATCAACTATTCTCATAACAACTTGTGCTTGTAAAAGAGCATAAGCTAATTGTGGATTTTTTGATAAAAGTGTTTTAGCTTCATTTGGATTTGCTTCAATACATTGTTTCATTTGTTTCATTAATTCAAACATCTATTTAAAAAAAAAATATTTTTAATTAAATTATTTTAATTTTTTAAATAACTAACTTGAGCTGGTGGTAATGATGCAACAGCATTAGAAATTGATTCACGTTCTTCTTTATTATTATTAGTAGTAGCAGCAGCAGTAGTAGAAGAAGGAGCATTTGCTGATTCAATTGTTGTTGCAATTGATGATGATGATGATGATGACGATGGTAATTGAGAAGTTTGTGATGTTGTTGTATTAGCAAGACGAGGATCATTCTTATTTGACGATGTAATTGTAGTTGTTGTAGCACATAATTGTTCAAATAAATTAATAATTGGTTCAGCTTGATTAGAAAGTAAATCAACAACGAGTTGAAAACCACCTAAATCAAGTCCATTTAATTTACTAATAACTGTTTGAGCAATTTCATTCGATGCAAACTAGAAATATAAGATTATATAATTAGAAAAAAAAAGAATTATTTAATAGAAATACTTCAAGACACTCATCTTTCCTTTTCGTGATTTCTTAAGAACAGCCGGAAGACATCTTTTAATACTTTTAGAATAAATAGATCTCAATGAATAGAATACAAACTATTATAGACACACATTTCCTTAATATTTTCTTTCTATAATAAATAAGAGTAAAAATTTTTGACATTCACTCATATCAGATATAGCATAAAGACTGTAATAAAATGGTTCTATTATGCTAAATATGATGTATCTGTGATGAGATAGTTTAGATAAACTTACTTCAGCAAAAGCATAACCTCTTGATTTTTGTGAATTTTGTTCATTTATATTATTTGCTCCATTAGGATCAAGAAACATATGAAAATGAATTAAAACTCCAAATTGACTTAATGTTTGTCGAAAAAGATCTTCTGTTATACCAGCTGGTATATTTTGTACAAATATAGAACGTATATAACGTTCAATATGTGTTGATGGCATATTTTTTTTTTCTAAAAAAAAAAAAAAAAACAAAAAGCCGTTCTTTTCTTTTTTATTTAATTAATTTTTCTTTTTATCACAATAATTGCGCATTGTTTTTTTAAGATTAATAAATCAAAAAAAAAAAGGATTCTGCAGAATTAAAATTTAAAACGAATATGCTTAATGACAATTATTCTTGATTATAAGTCTTTTTTTTTTGTTTTTTGTAATGGATGATATTAAAAATATAAAACAATTTTAACGAGCAAAATCCCATCGAGATTGATCATGATCATTATTATTATTTTCATCGGATGATGATTTTGACCACCAAGATGGTGAAGAATTTTGTTGTGTTCCATTAAGATTAATTGAATTCCAAAACTAAAATAATAAATTATTATTTAAATGTTTAGAATAAATTAACTTACAGGATTATTTATTTCATTTGATGATGGATCAGTTGATGAAAAAAGTTCATTCCATTCGGAATTAGATTGTATATTTGGATTTGTTGATGTTGAAGATGATGTTGTTGGATCTAAATCTGTTGACCAAACAGTTGATTCTTCTTTTAATATTTGTTGTGGTATAAATGGATTTTGTATTTGTGTTTCTAATGATATATTTGAATTTTGAATATTTGTTAATGGCCATGATGAATCATATTTTGGTGGCCATTCTGTTGATGAAAATGGTGTCCAAGGAATATTTGGTGTTGGCATATCATTAATTATTGTTGAATCAGATAAACTTTGTGTTGATGGTATTGTTGTTATACTATTTTGATGATCAAGAAGATGATTTATTTGAACAAGTACATCAGGTGTACTCGGAGATTGATTAGCATCTGTAAAGAATGATGTAAATTGTGTATTAGGTAGGCCTGTAAGTTTCATTGGTCGTCGAATTGGACCAGGACCATGTTGTGACTGTGGTAATGGTTCAATTCTATAATTCAAAAAAAACAATTTTTTTTTAAAGCTCGAACATGAGTTTATTCGTATTCCAATTCCATTAAATCAGAGTCTAACGGAATCCATGTATTTGTCATGTCTTAAGAACCGATCATGAAAGACACAGAATATGACTATATCGAATTTCTTGCATATGTAAAAAGAGAATATAACACGTCAAAAATAATGACTCATATAAAAGAAGAATAAAAAAACTTAAAAAAGGAGAAAGATAGTGTCAAAAGTGAAGATGAAAACGAAGGTGAGAGCGTATACAGATAGTACAAAATTCTCTGTTGTCCATTATACTTTCTCCCTCACCCACTTTCAAGATTGTTTTTGTAGTATTTTTCAGTTCATGAAAAAATGATTCTAATTTTATCTAGGTAAATTTAGAATTTGTCGAAATTCTAGGTTTGCCAACCACATATACAGCTGTGTTCAAAAAAACTTGCACATCTTTTTCTGCACATATTATCTTATATACATGTTGTGTTCAAATTGTTTTATATCGTGGTTGATAGCCTACGAAGAGCACTATAAAGCAGTATAATTTGTTATTTCCTTTGTTCACCTTTAGAAGAAATAGAAAACATAGATTTTCTTTTCTTAAACATAACAAAATCATTTATAACACAAATTTCAATATTTTTTTTAACTTCTTCGCCTCAAAAACGATAGGGCTCATCGATTTTTTGAAAATTGTTCAATGACATGACTGATATATTTTCAATCATTTTTTTTTATTAGAGGCATCCTTGACGATAAAGTTTATCAAAACTACATCTCAATATATGACAGACAAGGTATTTTGATTTGCAATATGGTTTCATTCATAAAGTTATTTTTTTACTTTTACAAATACATATATTTAAGTTGTTCGTTTGGATGTTTTGATCAACAACAATTTATTTTAATCTGATACTATTGTAATAGATAATTGTTAGTAGAACACTTGTTTTACAATGGATCATACAGCCAGATCTTATGGCTTTGTTTCAACAGTGTAATATTAATATATGCTAGACTTTTCGAGAAAGAAGAAGATAATATAATCATATAAATTTATATTAAAAATAAGAAAACTTGGAGTTCTCTATGGTGGTTATCTAGTAGGTAACAGTCAAGAATATCCTTGGAAAAATGTCCTTCATTTAAAAAAGTGTTCTTTTGACTAATTTATTATTCTCGTGAATATTAGATGTGTTGAATATAGACAACGGTGGCCGTGAACTTTCTTTTGATGCATTTAATATAGTTTTGAAACTATGAGAACTAGTTTTTAATCTTCACTTTAATAAATTTTTCTACTAGATTCGAAAATATCCATTTTGAATTGAGGGTGGAGAATGATGGTGTAGATGAAGATTAGGATGTATTGATGATGGTGAGGGTGAAAGTGCCGTTAATTATTTCCTAATCAAGTTGGAGTATCTTTGTAGGCAAAAAATAGTTTCGATAGTTCCAAAACTATGGTAAAAATACCAAAGCAAAGATCCGTGGCCAGATCTCGATGTAGATGGTACTATAGATTAAGTATTGATGGAATTCATAGTTTGATAATCCAAATAAACAAGAATTTCTTAAAACCGAATCAATAAATCATATGGTCGATTTAATAACAACATAATTATAGTGGAGAAATTATTAGAAGAACTATCTTTTTTTGTGCCAAATGATCAATGCAGTTAAATTTTAAAAGTTCCTTTGAATTAAATCTCACTATAAACATTTTCATCAAGTATTAATTATTTTCCATTGAAAGGACATCTTTTTTCAGAGAACCATTTCTCAGGAATATTTTATACGAAGGTTTTTGTTTTCAAGGATCAAAAACCAGGGACATTTCATCAAGGACATTCTTGACTATATTCATTTAGTATAACTACCGAAGAGTCAGCCCTTAAAAGATGACCTTTATAGTTGCTTCGAGCCAGTAGAAAAAGATACTAAAATTAAAAAAAAATTTGTGCAAGTTTTGTTTTTGAATACAGCTGTATATATGTATAGTGACATAATCAAATATTCTACACAGTGAAAGAATATAAATAGTGAATAAGGAAGAAAATTCCAACATATATTTACAAGATAATATGAGAAATTTCCCATAGTTCGTTTTCACTATATCACATTATTCAATAAATAAAAATATTTATTTACTGAATAATTCTATTAAAAATTAAAATAAATCATACTTTTCTTTTATGACAGATGCAGGTATGGTTGATTTTTGTTGTATATTTGTTGTTGTTGTTGTTATTATTGGTGGTGTTATTGTTAAAGACATTAATGATGGAATATTATCCGTTACTATTTGTTTTTGTTGTATTTCTATATTTTCATTATTATTATCATCCATTGAATATTCTGTTTGTGAAACATATCGACCAAAATCTGAAATATTTAATAAAATTAAAAAGTTTTTTTAATAAAAAATATTTTAACTCACTCGATGGTGAAAAAGACATTAAATTAAGCATGTTAAATAGTAAAAGTTTTTTTTTTAAAAATTAATTATATATTTAAAATATTAAATAGCAGAGAGGAATTAAATTTAAAAAGAAATTATTAAATTTATTAATATTTTTATTAATCTGCGTCGTTGTCTTCCACTCTCTGGTTGTTTTCAACATTTTCTCCGATAAAACATTACTTTTTATACTCATATATTGAGCAATAACAAGTATAGAACACGAAAAGAAAAACATACACATATCAATCAATTTAATCACCTCGTCAAATAAATGCCAAAAGCAGAATAAGAAAAAAAAAAAACGCCAAAGTGAGAAAGAAAAAAACGAAACAATTTATTTTTGTTTTTCATATCTGTCTATTACTCATAAAATAAATCTTTAAATGGGTATACAAACGATGCGTACAAGCGTGCACGATAAAAGTCTCGATACAAAACGAACTCTTTCATCCTCATTTCATATCCTATCTGCACGCTAGTACACAAGATTTATCGTGCACATCTTTCGTGATCCCTTTAAAATGTCAGTGTATGATTTTCAAATTTGATAAAATCTAGTCAGAAAAGCAAGCGTTATTATTGTTATATTGCAAATCTTATGACAGCTATTATTACCATCATCAGGTACATCTGGATCATCCCAGTCGATATTTTCTTCTTCATCACTATCGTTGTAATTAGTTTTTGTTTTTTCATCTCTATTACCATTATGTTCAGATAGTGATGTTGATATACAATGTGAATGTACAGGTATTGAACATACCGTTGTTGATGACGGTAATCCAGCTGTCTGTAACTGTTTGGTTAACTGAGATATTGTTAATTCTCGATTTGTCAGAATTAAAGATGTATCATCTCGTAAAGCTTTTTTTTCTGTTACTGTAGAAACTGATGGGAGAGATAATTTATGACTCAAATGTTGTCGTTCGTGATGATACGACTGTGATGATTCATGAGAAACAGAACTACGTGTACGTGATGACGACATTGATATCATTGAATTTTCTATAAAAATAAGTCAATACAAAACAAGAAGAAGAAAAATCAAAGATAATATCGTGCAAAACACATATTTTATATATATATATACAAAAAAGAAAAAAAATACGTACCAGAATTAGTTAATGATATTTTATCATTTTTATTTGGAATTTGAGATTCATCAGTAATTGTTTCTCGTCGAGAATTTGTTCCTTTACGTTGTCCTTTATTAGAACTAACCATTTGCCATTGTTGATCATCAGCAGAATCATCTAATTGTAATAAATCTTGTTGATCAGGTTGACGAGATAATTTTTGTATCATTGGAAGAATATTTTCTCCTGTTGATTTAGGTGTATTATTAATTGATGATTCTTTTGTTTTACTTGAAACACGTCTTGATCGAGGTGTCTATAATAAATAATATATTTTAATTAATTTAATGTTTAATTTAATTTACTACAAATGATTCATTTTCTTCATCGGATTTCTTAGGTGATAATGTAGCTTTAGTTGGAATTGGTGATACATTATGTTCGGATTTTCTTTGTGATGATCGCCTTTTTGGTGAAGTTTCTTGATGATATTTGGGAGACTAAAAATTTTATTTTTTATATTGATTATTATCATAATTATAATAGAATTAACCTTTGATGAACCACTATCAGTTGTTGCTCGTCTTGATTTATTTGATATTGCTTTAGGACTTACTGCTGTTGATCGAACTGATGTAGTTGATCCATCCGAAGTTCGAGTAGTCTAATAATTTAAAGTTAAAATCAAATGATTTAATAAAAAAATAAGAAGAAGAGAAAACAAGATGTTTACTTTTGATGTTGTTTCTCCATTTGTAGTAGCCGATGGTGTTGAACGTTTATGCTTAATTTCAGTTTTTGTTGTTTCAATAGGATTTTCTTTTTTTGTATCACTTGCTAAAGTTGATTCAATTTGTTCACTAATATATATATAAATAAAATTTGTTTTGTTTTTCTCTTTATTCAAAATATTTTACCGGAGTGTTTCTTCATCATGTACAGCTAATGATAAATCACTAAGATCAAAGATTTTATTATTCGTTATTTGTACATGATTACGCCATTCTGCTCGAGCTAAATACTATAAATATATTATTATTTAAAATGTAAAAATGTTATTATTTTTTTGTTTTTATTTACATTATCAAATAATCTTCGAGAATCAAATATTGCTACGATAAAAATTAGAGTAGCAATAATTAAGATTGAACATAAATATAAATAATATGTTCGTAATTCCCATGGAGGACGTACAATTGTTTTATAACATGCTGTTAACACACGTTGAGGAATTCGAACAATAATTGGAAATGTCATACGACCAATATCTGTATTTAATATTAATGTTTCATTTATTTCATTAGTAGTATAATCAGGTTGAAATCTTGGAAAAAAAAGGAAAATAATGAATATACAATAATATATATTTTTCTTACGAAATTTTTAGATCATATTTTTGATTAGATTCTATTTCAATATTTGTACAAACTGAAGCTGAAAAACCTTGTCCAGAACATTTTGAATGACCAAATATTATATCATGTATTATTGTTTTCATATTTCCGATATTATGCAGAGTTACAACTTTTCGTAATATTGGATTTCCATTTGCATCTAATAAAACAAAATTCGAATTTATATTTTTGAAAATGAATTTTATTTACTTAAACAAAGTTTATATTGATTTTCATTTATTTCTAAAATAACTGGAATACGAGATGAGCCAGCTCTACGATGTCCAACTTGTAAACTTCCAATACCTCCTTGACCATGTAGAAGTATTGATTCAATAAATGTTAAATTATTTCTAGACAAATTGTTTTTATTTTATTTAATTATTATTATAAATTTATTTAAACATACTGAACAATAAAAAACATTTCATATTTAATTATTATTGTTGGTTGAAAGGTTATAGTAAATGTTATATGTTCATTTGGTAAAAGATTAAAATTATAGATATCATTTATTTTTTCGATTTGTTTTGATGTCTAAAAGAAAAAAATATTATGAGAAATAATTCTATAATTTTCATACATACTGCAGATATTGTAAAAATTTGATTATCAATAATTGATTTTGAATTACTCGAAGAATTATTAAGAAGCTTAATCGAATAAGTAACAAGATCTGAAGACGGATTTGTTATAATAATATTTTGTGTCTATATAACAAAAAAAAACCATGTTGAAAGAAACGAAAATAAATATTAATTTTTTGATAAGTAATTTACCTTAGTTGTATTTATAAGTATAGCTTGAAAATCGAGAATAATTGGTGTACGAGCTAATGATGATGACATACGTTCAAGTACAGATGGCCAAATGAAACCAATTGTTATTGGCCATGATATATTAGCTCGATCTGTATAAAGCCAAATATTTGTTTCAATTCTTTATATTAAATAAAAAATTATTATTTAAATTTTATAAGAAAAAAAAACAAAACTTGTTTTATTTTTCTTACCGTTGTTCTCGTATAAGTGATGTCCATTCTTTCCAAAGATTTCGAAATTTCATAACAAGTATATGATCAAGTCCATATGTATTCATTATTGATATATATTCATTCCATTGCTGTTGAAATTCTGTATGATGATTTAAACCACAATAACAAGTTGATTCCGATGGAATATGAATATTTTTACATAATGGAATTATATCAAAATTAAGTTTACCAACCTAAATTAATTATAAATATAAAATAGATCAAGCTACATATATATAATAAGTCTATTAATTGTATAACTTCTAATAATATCGAATCTATTAAATTGATCAAACATAATTATATTCCTAATCTAGATGAATTACAAGATTTAGGACATTTACTCTGAATTTATATTACAGATATCAAGATTTTCAAATGAATTTTATATTTAAAAAAAGAATATTTTTATTTTTGCATACTTGTTGTATTTTATTTGGTTGGAGTTCAACACGATCGATTGATGTATTACTCCAAATAAATGAAAAACAAATTCCATATGATATAAAATCTATACGTGTTACATTAATTAATTCATCAAATTTATTATGTACAAATATATCCACTGTTTCTATACGATTCTATAAAAAAAAATACAAAAAAATTCATAAATAAATTATAAATAAATAGTTTATTACCGGTAATACATCAATATGTATTGGAACTTTATCAATAAATTCAATTGATCCATTGATTATTTCATATTTTACATTTATATTAAGAATCTATAGAAAAGAATAAAGAAATAAAATGAAATAAAATTATTTTAATATTACTTGATAATATGTTTCAAATGTAATTAATTTATCATAAGATCCTAATGAATCTATTCCATTAATTATTAACGAAAAAATTGCTTGATATTGTTCAGGAATAATAAGCTTTAAAATAAAATATATTATTGTTTTCTTTTTTTATGTTATATTTTTCATATAAACTTACTTGAGAAATATTCTGATTTTGAAATATTATTTTTGTTTCATTACCATTTAATAATTTCATATAATCAAGTTGAATAATAGTATTTGGTAAATTAAAATAGAAATTTTTAATTTCAATATCAATCGGATTTGTATTTGTTAATACAAATCTTATTGTACGAGATGTATTTATTGGTATACTAGTAAGAAAAAGTTCAAATGGATTTTCTTCATTATGTCTAATACCACCATTGGTATGATCAGTTAACAGATCAAGCTAAAGAAAAAAATATTTTAAGAGTTTCGATCTAGACGATGGTCTGATGACTTTCCAACCTATGAAAATGAGCATTTTTAGGTTTGAATATCGAATTTTCGTACAATATTACAAGTTTGAATTTTTTTCGATTGCAATAGTTCGGTAAATATCAAATAGAGAACTGTTGAAAGCTGACTTTAGCTTAAGAAAATATTTTGTTCTGACTCCAAAAATTGTTCTGTTAAGTCTTAATTATATCGGACAGATAAACCTGTTCTTCTAGTCAATGTTATATCTCATAATTGAATTGCCGAGTTTAATTTTTCAATAACATGAAATGTATTTTAAGGGATCTACATCATAGAGATTAAAGTTTTTCTCTAATTATATAAAGTTTATCATATACTTTATTTTTTTATTTCCTTATAAAATAAAAGGAATTCTATGGGATGATGATATTAATTACTATATTATTATTTAAAAGATAAAAATAAGAATTTCTTACATTGAGAAATCCATTATATAAATGAATAGGAAAATAAAAATTTGAAAGATTTGTATGAACATTAATTACTGCTTGTATATTAGTAAATGATACCATTGATAATGGTTGTTTACGAAGAGTTACACATAATAATTCATTCCATTGATCTGGATACAAATAAAAAACCGGTGAAAAATATTTGATCTATATGAAAAAGAAAGTCAATGTTAATTTATTAATTTAATTTTTTCTTTTTACATCTATATATTGTAAAAGAAGTTCTAATTTGTTCAATGTTATATTATACACAGAAATTGATGTATTAAATCGATTAAAAACTTTAATTGATTGACATTGTTCATTTTTTTTATGATTTAATGATGAAATATAAAAATTACTATCTTCTTTTTTATAATCAAGTGAACCATGTAAAATAGCTTCATCAAATGGAATTTCTAATGTAGGTTCGTCATTATTTAATGATGTGTATACTTGAATATAACCATGTATATGATGAATATTATCAGGAATTAAATTTGGATGAATGGTTATATCTGCTATTTGATTTAAACGATGAATATCAGGAAGAATTTGAAGATTTTTATAATCAATTGTAATATAATTTTGATTTTTTTCTTTCACACGAACATCCTAAAATATTTCTTAAGAGTTAAATTAAATAATTAACACAAACAAAGATATCAACAAAAGACGAATATTTCAATGAAATTGTTATCAATGATAGCAGAGTTATTACCAATAGGATTTTTTTCTTACGAGAGAACCTTTTCAACTGTCAAATCGCTTTTGAGTTCGGACTTTGTGCGTACGGTAGACCCTAGTGAGGTATGAAAAACCACAAGAGATTGAATCTCCTTAGGCCTTCTGTCCAGAGTTATAGACATTTTACTGGAATTTTGGCCTATGGGATGGTATATACCAAAAAATCGAATGTCAGTATTTCGAGCTGAGATTTTACTCATAAACGGGTCTATTGGTAGGTAGAATGTCCTGAAAATTTCCGTTCAAAAGAATGTTTCCTTTCCGAGATATTATAATCCCAAAAAACAGCCATATCTCACTCGACATGCTACAATTTTTTTTTTTGGGTCCTTAATATCTCAAGAAGAAAACATTCTTTTAAGCTAAAATTTTCAGGACATTCTACCTACTAATAGACCTGTTTATGAGCAAAATCTCAGCTCGAAATACTGACATTCGATTTTTAGGTATATACCATCCCATAGGCCAAAATTCCAGTAAAATGTCTATAACTCTGGACAGAAGGCCTAAGGGGATTCAATCTCTTGTAGTTTTTCATACCTCACTAGGGTCTACCTTATGCACAAAGTCTGAATTCAAAAGCGATTTGACAGTTGAGAAGGTTCCCTCGTTAGTGGATAGATCAGACAGTTAATCTGTATGAGTCATTATTCATTTTTCTGATCTTATAACAGTTAAATTTATGTTTGAATTACTGCAGTCATGATGTGAGAATCTTTAAAAAGAGGACGTCATATAACTACTGATCCTATATTAGTTTTCAACAATAGTTATCTATGCATCAGACATGAACATTCTCAAGTCGATTATAACCCTGAAAAGAATATTACGATTAAATCAAATTTATCTATAAACTTACAGTGATCGTTATTATATCTAAATCATTATTCAATACATAAACTGGTATTGTTATTGGTTTATTTATTGAACATAAAAATCTTTCATTTGTAAATTCTAATAAATCAACATTTGAATAAAGACTTAAATGATTTAAAACATTAATTTCAATTGGTATAATAATAATATCACTAAAATTTGTTTTTATACAAACAAAACCATTTAATTGATTTAATTTATATGCAAAATAATTTATTTTTACAATTGATTTTGTTTCATATGGTTTTAAATGCCATTGTTGATGATGTTCAAAAATTTTTGTTATTTTATTTTTCATATTTTTATATGGTAATAATTCAATAATTAAATTTTCATCACTTGTATAAATTTCATTTATATCTAATGAATAATTATATGGATTATGAAATTGTATTGTATATTCATATACAGAATTTAATGGAATTGTTGCATTAATTAATGAACGTAAACGAAATGGATTTGATTTACTTATACCAATAACCTTTAAATAATAAAAAATGTATTATTTTAATAGAAATAAAATTATTTTTTATTTACATTATAATAAAAATTTCCACGATTTGTTTTTATTGTAAATATAGTTTTTGTAATACCAATTGTTCTTGGTAAATAATAAATATTTATTGATGTATTTCCACCATATGATGAAAGAATATTTTGTTTAAAAAATGTTGAATAAAATTGATTAGTTGTTCCTGATAATGAATAAAGTTCAAGTGGTTCAGAATTATCATTTATTATTATAATTGTTTGCATTTGAGGTGTTAATGTTGATCTAAAATTTTTATTTAATAATAAAATGAAAGTTTTTTTTTAGTTTTAATTGAATATATATTTTACTGTTCATCAAATTGAAGTAAATTCGGTATAAAACGTATTGATGTTGAAGTATTTACTTGAAATATTTTATTATCAATTTGTTCATTTGATTTAACATCATCATTGTTATAAGATTTTAATAAAGTCATAACAAGTTCTTTTTCTTCATTATCATTTATATTTTCATCAATATTCTTTAAAAATATTTAATAAGATATTATTAAAATTAATTGTGAAACTTACTAAATTTTGTGTATCAGAAGATTTAATAATATGAATTGAATCCATTGATAATTGAATAATTTCTAAAATAATAAATAATAATAAAAATCAAATCAAAAAGTAATTTATTCCAAACCTTCATTATCATTTAAATTCTTATTAAATCCATTGATTAATGTAAATAATGCTGTACATATATGTAATAAAAATATAAAATATAAAAAATAAATGCCACCAATTGACGGTTGTTGACATATTTGAATTTTTAGTAAAAACATTGAAATTTAATATAATAAAACTATATTATCTAAAATAAAATTGATTTTTAAATATAATATATATAGATTTCTTTTTTTTTGTTCGTTAATATTTGTTATAGACAATTTATCATTTTAATTATGGACAAGAACTAAAATTATTGAAGCATAACGTAATATAAAATATTTCATTTATATTCAGGTACTCTGTTTTATTGCAAAACATTAATTAAGGAAAACTTTTTTTTTTTGTTCAATTTCGATTGGAGTGGAGAAAACAACCAATTGTTTATAAAAATTTGACAGGTAATATAATGATGGCGCTAGTTAAATAGTGAGTGATTGATCTAGGGATACAATCATCGATGATTTTAGTAAAGTTTGTCGTCTTGGAAATTGTATAAATAATTGATTATTTTTAGTAAAAGGTAAAACAAAATTGTTTTTTATTTCAAGTGAAAGAAAAAATCCCGTTACAATATGTTACTTTTCATGTAAGGTATGAAATTCAATAAATCATATGTAAAATTTTTCGAATAGTTTATTTTATTTTTCCTTTCGTTGTTACTTATACAAGGTGGATAATGTTATGACATCATATTGTATCCATAACAATATTTTATACTATACTCTAGGGCGTCAAAAAAAGGAATTTAGTAATATTAAATAGTTAGAGTAATCTAATTTGAACTGTCTCATGTAAAGAAATTTTTTGATGTTAATGAAATGTAATGATGAATAATTAACTATTTGACAAAAAAATAAATTATCAGAATAAACAAAATATCTATAGAATAAAAATCCTACATTCATTAATATTTTCAAATTGAGATTTATTATATAATATTCTTTGATATTTTATCATGTGTTTCTCGTTTAAACTTTAACCGTATACTGAAATCTAAACTCATTGATCATAAATAAAACATTATAAAAATAAAAAAAAGATATCAATCATACTTTGACATTAATTACGCATTCTATCTTCTTTTCGATACGCATTTTTTGATTAATAAATTATTGATTTTGACAGTTTCATGATAAACTCCTTGAACACTTTTTTTTTTTTTTTCATTAAGTATAACTTATCACGTCGATATTCACATGTATGTTTCATTGATGATCATTTTATTTCCCATATAAACATTAACCTTCGTATTGACTATCTATATTCATTATCAATTTCACATTAAAAAAAATACTTAAATGAATTCAAAAATTTTTATCATACATAATTAACGATTACAGATAATGAACGCATATGTACGAATAATTTTCAATGTATGATATTTTTTTCTATTCAATGAATATAAAATAAAAATAAAAATAAAATAAAAGCCCTTATCATCTGTCATCAATGATCATCACTTTTCAATTGACATTTATTCATCGTCTACATTATAATAATGTTTATAAATGAAGGTTATAATAATATTCGATTCATTTTTTTGTTAATGAATGATACTTAATTTTACTAAATAGAAGAAGAAGACGATGACAAAAAAGAAAACAACTATAACAAATGGTTTAAATATAAAAGAAAAACAAAATCAACAATAATGAAAATGACAACGGTACCACTATAGTTAATATAGAAAAAGAAAATAAGATTCTAAATATGTGCTCAGATAAAAAAAATACTATCTTTTTCTTCTTCTTCTTCTTTTTTACTGGCACACAGAAAAAAATCTTGAATAAACTTTGTCAATATGAAAAAAAAAACAACTACATCGAGAATATTTTTTTATACATAAAAAAAAGAAAACAAACAACAAGAACACACAAAAAAAATCTATTAGTCTTTTATTTAATAGTAACTGTTTTTTCAGCAACAACCTAAATAAATAATTTATTTTTTAGATAAAATTAAAAAAACTAGATACTTACGCGTCCTTCACCATCTTCTAAAATTGTCTTTTTACTTTCATTACCAGCTGTAAACCATTTATTTGTGCGTAATTTTAAATTTGTTGGTGGATCAACAGATATATCATTAACATCCGAACTCCAAATCTAGAATAATAAAATATTATATTTAATTAAATTAAAATGATTAGTGTTTTTTTTTCTTCTTCTTACTGTTGTTGTTGCACCAGCTTTTAAAACCATTCCTCTTGGGAATTTATATTCATATGTTTGTGAACCAACTTTACGTTTAAGTACCCATCCACTTAAAGCTATTTCTTGATTCGAATTATTAATTAATTTAAGAAATCTTGGATGTATACTATCATCATCAATTATATTAATACCATCAAGTAATTGTGAATGTATTGATGAACGTTCTTCAAATTCATAACGTGGACGTTTACGTGTTGAATATGAACTTGTTTCAAATGCTCGAGTTGATGGTGTTGGTATATTAATAACTTCAGAATATGAAGTATCACCACCTGTACGAGATGAACTACCGGATATATTAAGTCTTTAATAAACAAAAAAAAAAGAAAATTTTTTTTGTATAAAAATTTGATAAAATAAAATATTTCTTTACCGTTCTTCTTCAGATTCAAGTAATTTTCTATATGTTGCAATTTCTCTATCAAGACCAATTTTAATATCAAGTAAATTTTGATAATCAATTTGTAATTGATCAAGTTGTTGTTTTAAGCGTTGTAATTCATCTTCACGTTCATTTAATAATTCATCTTGTCGTTGTTGAGCACGATGAAGACGATCTTCTAAATCTCTACATCGTTGTTCAAGAAATAAAACTTTATCATTTAATCCATCACGAGATTTTGTCAGATCTTCAATACGTTCACGATATGATGATAAATCAGATCTATATGAACCAAATTGATCAGCATTACGACGAATTGTATTTTGTAAATCATCGATTTTTTTTTCATATTGTCCAGCTATTTCATCACGAACAGCTTGCATTTCTTGTTCAGTTTGTATACGTAATTGTTGTAATTCATTTAATAAACGATCATCATATTGTTGACGTATACCATCATCATAGGATTTTACTTCGACACGTTTTTGTCGACGAATTTCATTAATAGCCTAAGAAAAATAATTTGAAAAAAATAATTTTTTTTTTGTTTTTATTTACTGTATCATGAACTTGTTGATTAAATTGAAGTTCTTCACGTAATGTTTTATTTTTATTTTCAAGATCAACACGAAGAAGAGTTTCAGCTTCAAGTTGACGTTTTAATGCATTTACTTGTTTATCAAGATCACCATTTTGAGCACGTAAAGCCTTAAAAAAAATATACAATCAATATTATTTATTATTCAAATTCATAAACATATTAAAATAAATTTCTTCTCGCGTATAGTATAAGTTATTCAAATAAGAATAGATCGAAACTAGTTGATAGCTATCATTTGTTATCAACGATACAGAAGCAATTGCCTTGATAGTATAACAAAGATAGTCGATCAAATAATGATGTTGAAAGGTCTATTTAAATCATATACGACGACATATGATGTTTTACATACTCTATATAATTAAAGCATGCTGTTATTCTATGTGGTGTTTTTATATCCTTCATTCTCATTCATATATATTAATAGTATCATGTTTGTCCTGTAAAAGCTTTTTTACATCAAAGAATGTATAGAGTAATCTCGAATATTCTTTATTTTTTAGTTGAAAATAATTATTATTATGAATTAACTTACCATATTTTCATCTGTTTTTCGATTATTATCATAAACAAGTGCTTCATTACGTGCTTTTAACTCTGAAATATCTGTTTCATATTGTTTAAATCGAGCTTCAGCGGCACGTAAATCACGTTCTTTACGTGCAAGTCTAAAAGAGAATTATCAAAATAAACAAAATGAAAACATTTAAACTCACTTAGCTAATGCATCTTGTGCTTCAGCATCAGCTTTTTCATTTTCAATTTCTAAACGTGATTTATCTCTTGCAAGTTCTTCAATTAATCTTTTTGCATCTTCAAGTTCACGTTCATATAATTGTTTTACTTTCGATGATTCAACTTCATATGAATCAGTATAAGTTGCAAGAACTTTCTTTTTAAAATAAAAACAAAAATTATTTTTATTTTTTTTCAAAAATTTAAAAAATAGACAAGAATTTTTACCTTTAATTCTCTATTATCATGTTCTAAACGACGTACAGTATCAATATAAACAGCTAAACGGTTATTAAGTGTTTCTAATTGCTCTTTTTCTTGAGCACGAGATAAATTAAGACCACTAGCACTTGGCGATACATTACGATTTCGTGTTGTTGTCGTAGATCGTGTAGCCATATTTCGTATTTTATTTCGTAATGAACTGAAAGGGGAAAGAAATTCTATTCAAGTGACGCGCAAATCGTCTAAAAACGTAAATAGAAAATAATTAATGTTATGTTGTTATTTTGTTATTGAGAAAGGATAGGAGAAGAGAGAGAAGGTGCCCTTGGTTAATGATGAAATATAGATACAGTATTTTCTTAATAAGAGCAAAAAAACGCAAGAAAAAAAAAACAAAAAACTCAAAATAAATTTATTACCATAATGGTTTATTTCTTTTTCTCTATCATCAATAGGTCACTATTCTCACCTATTATTCACGTTTCTCTCTTTTTCTCTCTCTCTCTATGTATAAATAGCTTTGTATTTTTCTTAACGTTGATGTGACTGAAAGAAATAAATATATCAACGCTATATTCGATGAGTAAAAATATCGATTGTAGCGCTAACCAATGATTCTAACAAGAAAAAAATATTCGAATAACAAATGAATTATTAGATATTCCAGAAAGTATATTCAGACAAAAAATAAGAGCTAAGAAAACTGAACGATTTGTTTCATACAAATTTATTACTGATTGAAAATTTCAAATTAGATGACGTTAGTGTACAGTTAAAGCTAAAGAAATTTCAGTCATATATACTATAGAATACATACATATTGAGAAGAATTCGATGAGTTCAAAAATTTTGAATCCAGTCTCAGTTTATTCAATATTTTACAGGCACACACTTGAATATGATCATCATGTTGAAGATACGAAATATGTTTGGTTCCATCATTTGTACCCAACGATCAGTAGATTTCCCAGGAAATCCTGACAGTAATCTCATAATTTTAAAAATTATAATTGACTGTTAGTTTTCCATTAAATACTGCTTGACAGGTGCTACTAACTAATCTCTTTAATTATGAGAGTCCTGTAAGTGATATAGTTTATATTTACACAGTACATTAGTCAATTTTGTGGTACTAATAATGTAGAAAATTGATTATTACCATACATTCTTCAGATATTTATCAAATTTATCATTCTAAAAAATAAATGAAATATATTTTAGTATTTATTCTTTACAACCTATCATCTATTTGACAAAGAAAAATATTTATAAATTCTTTTTTTTGGTTTTATGACATTGACATATGTTAATTTCTATTCATATCACAGTTATGCATACATTTTATCAAATATAATTAATAATAATATGAGTTTTTCTAGTAAAAAAATTCTATTCATCTTTTATTTCCGTTCACAAATATTTCTATCTAATATGAACTACAATAAGAAAAAATTTCATATTTATTATTTACATCATTTACAGGTCATGTAATACATTCATAATTAATATTTTCTTTTTATCAGAAGGCATACTAATGCATCAAATCGAAAGTAATATGACTAAAATCAACTTCATCATATTTTATATCTTAAGTCCAATGGGATTTTATTATTATTCGTTTTCATAATTACATTTAATATTACTCTACAATATTTATTTTGATTGTAAACACTTGTTAGACAGAGAAAAAAAAGCGAAGGTCCTCTAAGATAGATATATATATATATATTATCTGACTAAATAAAAAAAGGAAATATTTTTTTTTTATCAAGAATTATATAGGATCCTCTAAAAGTAATAATGGTTGATCAATTTGAGCTCGTTCAGCTGCAATAACAAGAATTGTTGCACCACAAACACCTGCTGGTAATAAAAGAAGAAAACCTCCTGGTATAAAAAAAATAACTTCCATAGATAAACCAAATCCAAGTGTTGCCCATATATAATGTCGAAACCATGGTGTACGTTCTCGTACACCAAATAAATGTAATGATAATGGATAATCAATAATATCATAAGCAAGAATAAATCCAGTTGCAAGAAATTTTAACGGAGTTGTTATAATAACAGCTGGTGGAAAAAAAAATTCTGTTAATGTCAATATAATAAATATTGAAAATGAAATTAAAATTGATATAATAGCTACACGAATACTTCTCCATATACTCGAACAAAATGATTCTTCGGGTCGATTTGGATATTTTAATTGACGTTCTTGTGCTCGAACAAGACTTTCAAGTGCCGGTGCACTTAATGGTTGTGCTATTAGAAGTGCAAGTATTAATGAAAGAAATAACGCAACGATATAAAGTACAATACGAAGTAACCATATACCAATATGTGCCCAACGTGATGTCTGTTGCTGAATTAAACGATTTGTAAATAAGTACATTCCCCATGTACTTGGTATAGCAAAAGTAAAAAGAAGTATTGTAAATATAAATGCTGGTATAAGTGCACGCATCCATGTTGATGGATGTATTAGAATAAAATAGAAACCTTGAAATGGTGCCATAATACCATTTAAAAAACCTGGTGGTAAAGATTTTGTTCGATTTAAATCTGATAAAATTTGATTTATTAATGATTGACGATCATGAAATATTCCATGAATTTTTGATGAATTTTTTATATGAGATTTTGTTAATGATAATATATAAACAGTTGAAATTTGTTTTAATTTTATAAGACGATCTATTGATATTGTTGAATCAGCAACAACAAGTGTTAAACCACGTAATGTTCCTGGTAATGATGATATAAATTGATAACAAACGTCTTCACTTGTAAATAAAGCAATATATGAACGTAATTCATTTGGTATAGGTTCATCTTGATTATTTTGTAACCAAACAATATTTGTAGTTGTTGTCATTATTAATTTGGAAAAGAGAGAGAAACAAAAATAGATATATATATATTAAATTTCTTAATATTGTAATATATGTCTGACTTGGCTTTATTTTTTTGTCGACTACCAATCAGAATAAAGAACGACATATTTATTATAGAACATACAAGAATAAACAAATGAACTCGTTCATATTGTGTGACAAAAATAGTGCGCCACATGTTCAATATGTTATTGTTTATGATAGAGAGTGCTAAATATTATTAATTTATAGAAATTATTATAATATAAAAAAAAGTCTTTATTGAATTTTATATATGAAAATATGACTTTATATATTCGTCTATACGTGTCTTTTTTTGATTTTTGATATCAATGAAAATGTATGCTGATTATAAAAAAAAACAGAAACAATATATATATATGTATAAATGAATGTAAACGAACAGGAAAAAAAACAAAAAAAAAAAAAATAACGATATTTTTATCCAATACGTCCAAAACATGAGTAATTGACTTCTTTTATTCGTGTATCAGGACTAAGGCCAACGCCATAAACTGGTAAATAGCGATAAAAACATCTAAAAAAAATAAAATATTAAAATCTTTTCAATAAATTTTTTCTTTTCTTACTTAATTCTTATTAATGGTGAATTATATGGACTGAAATCTAAATTCCACATACATGGTTTCTTCTTATGTCGAGATGTATTATCAACATTTGATGTTCTTATATTATCTATACTTGATGAACGACTAATTATTGATGATCTTCTTGCAATACCACCTGATGATGAATCACGTGTTAAACTTGTTGATGATTTTTCAGATTTTCCAGATCCAGTTAAAAGATTGAGTAATGACTAAATATCAAATTAATAGTTATATTCGTATATAATTATATATCTTTGAATAAATCTGAATTGAGTAGAGAACTGTAGGTGCAAGTTTTTTTGAACCGGTACTCGAAACAAGTTGACGTTTTGGATCTACGCCCATATCTAGATCCGACAGGAAATAAAATTTTAGATCCGGTTTTTTTTTCATCAATATTTAGCATTCTTCATGCACATGATCAAGTAAAGCATCAAGGTCTTAGCTAATTCTTGATTACTTTCAAAAGGAAGTCGGTGTATATACATTTTTTACTGTTCATTGTTTCATTACTCAATTTATCAAAAATAACTAGTGTTTGCTTAGTTCAAAAGAGCATTATGTAAACCAAAAAAGGAAATTGATGAATTAATTGATAAACGAAATTCATTATCAAAAATCGTCAAATCAAGAGTAATGCCAAAAGTTTCAGCTGTGTGAAATATGGAACTGTAGGTCCGAATCTCGGCTTAGACAAACTCGCAGCTCCCTAGAATTTAGATACGAAAGATTCTTCTCATGTCTCAGATTAATTTGGAATTTTATCAATAGTGAAAAAGATTTTTGAACTCTCCGCTACTACTACTACATATGATGAATCATTAATGAATTGAAAATAATTTTTTCTATAATGAAAAATAATCTTGAAAGTCAAATAAAAAAATTTGATTTCAGTGTGTTTAAATATATCTTACTCTTGCTGGTCGAAGAGTTCCACCAGCTGATTTTCGAGCTTTTCTATTTTGTTTTTCATCTTCAGGTTCTCCTCCACGAGCACTTGATGGTCGTGGTAAGGATAATTTATTTTTTTTTGTTTTTAATGATTGAAAAAAACCACTACGACGAAGTGATGCTGTTGAACCATATGGATCAATTTGTGGACTATCCATTTCAGTTTCTGATTGTTGTTGTTGTTGACGATTTTTAAGATGAAACATTGATGCATCCATACTTTTTGATGATTGAAGTATATGTTGAGATGGTTCTTTTGTTTGTTCATTTATTCGATGATGTCGACGACGATGACGACGACTATCTTCTGATATAGGTGCACTCGGTGGATGAGGTTGATGTTTTTGTAAACCGGATAATTTATTTTCATTATCAGACATATCTTCATTTGATGAATCATCAGATAATGATGAATCTAATGGATTATCAGTATTTGTTATCTCATTTAAAATATTATCCATTGGTAATTTAAGTTCAATTTCAATTTCTGTAACTCGAATTAAACTTGTAAATGGTAAATCATACTAAAAAAAATGAAATTATATTTTAATAATATATTTATTTATAATTTATACTTGATTTTTTGAATTTCCATTACGTCTAATATAACGTAAAAATTCTTTTCGAATAACTGGTTCAATTAATATTAATTCAAGTAAACCATCAGCTATATGACCAAATTTTGATAAACCTTGTGGTGCATATGACCATAAATTAGCATTTGTTAATACAGCAACTTCTAAATATTCATTATGAAGTACTTTCCATTGTTTTTCTTTTTCATTATCATGATTAGAATCTTTTCCTGATGATAATAAACGATCATGATTTGATGATAAGGATTTTTTTCGTTTATTTATTTTTTGTATATGAGAATCATCAAAAGCTTTAACTCGATCATCACTTTTTTCTGTTGCTACTGGAGTACATGTTGGACAACTATGAAAAATTGATAATAAGAAAACAAAAATAAATTCATATGTAAATGTTTATTCATTTATTCTTACCCTTGATAGCAACGACTAATCGATAAATTATTTTGATTTGCTGGAATATATCGAATTTCCATTTCAACAGGTCTATTGAATAAAAAATAAAAATCAGTTTATAATCGATGAAAACTATGATGAAGAATTTATAGTATTTGATTTATATAATTAAAAACTTAAGTAATCTTTTTTTCTAATAAATAACTCACTGTAAATTTTTATTTGAAGCCGCTTTTGAAAATGATTTTTTAATAATAGTTTTTGAACTATGTAAACTATAACGTGAAAAATATTTTAAAACATTAGCTGGATAACCAGCACCAGCACTAAAATTTGATGTAACAAAATTATAATCAATATCAAATATTGCTGACATATCAATTTTCATTTTTTTATCTAAAAATTTTTTTTTTAAATATAAAAAGTAATTTAATAATTTTATTTATCTTACTAAAAAGTAAATGTAATAAAGGTGTACAATGATCTATATTGCCATGAATTGTATGACAAATAATATTTGTTGTACCTATATAAAAATTATTTTAATAAAAAAAAATTATTTTTATTTCTAGAATTTTACCATCAGGAACAATACATAATGGAAAAGGTATTGATGGTAAATCATTTTCCATATCTAATCTATATTTAAATAACAATAATAATAAAAGAAAAACTGAATCATTATATGATTAATTTTATTTTACCTTGTTCTATTTTCTTTTGATAAATAACGAATTAATGCATTAATAACATTAATTACTGAACCATCACCACCAATAATAACTAAACTAATAGAAAATAAAAAACAAATTCATTAAAAAGTAATAAATAATGAAAATTTATATCCTACCCATCTAATGAATCAAAATCACCTTCAAAATTATTTAATACATCATCAGCATTGTATTGATCACTTATTTCTAAAATTAATATAAATAAAAATTAAAAGATTATCTTTTAAAATCCACCCGTATATATTATTTTATATTGTGCTCTTTCTAACATTGCTCTTATTTTTGTATTATATGTATGTCGACTATGTCTTGCACCAGCATATGGATTACATATCACAAGAATATATCGAGGTGGTTTATCTAAAAAAAATAATAGAAAAATTCTATTCATTATTATTATATTTTAATTAATATATACATTCAGAAATAATTTTTGATAATAATCGATACCATCGTTCAATTAGATTAGGTTCAACACTTTGAAATATAATAAGAATTTCTTGTAAAATATTATCCTGCATAGTTTGATAAGAATGTAATTGAAAACCACGTAAAATTGAATTTTGAGATAAACTTGATGATACAGGTTGAACCGGTGTACTAATAGTATTCGATGTAGATACAGTAGTTCCAGATATATTTTCATTAACATTTAATGACCAATTCCAATGAGTATAAATTGGTGAAATTGCATAAACCTCATGTAAATTAACTGAATTTGTACTTTCTCGATTTGCAGATTTTTTTCGACTAGGTTCATCATGAGAATCTAAATAATATATATTAATATTTAAAATAAATATTATTAAATTTTAATACATACTTTCACCTATTACAGTTGACCAACTTAGTATATCATTTTCTAGAATAACTTCAACAGTTGCATTATGAATTGAAAAAAAGGCTCGTTCATAAGATCTATTTAAATCAATATCATCATTATTTTTATATATAATTTGATTTGTTAATGTTAAATTATGTTCATCTAATAATTCTCGATGATTTTGTTTATCATTATTATTATTATCATCATCATCATCATCTTCAAATGCTACTTTTACATTAACTATATATAATAATGAAATATAATCTTGTAAAATAAAAATAAAAAACTATATAGTTTTATACAAACCTGGAGGTGGTGGTCGACGTCGACGTTCTTTATTAGACATCGCTATAGTTCACACTTTCTACAAACAAACAGAAGAAAAAAACGGGAACAATTGATTTCTACTTTTTTTTCTTCTTTCTAATATAAACAAAACATTTTTTTTTTATATATGACGCATCTTACTATTAAGAAAAAAAAATGAAATGTGAAGATTCTCTTTATTTTAATCGAACCTCATGTAATATACCTATATACCATTATAAGAGTACTTGTTAGTCTTCAACAATACATACGTTCGATAAAAATGAAAAAAATTAAATTGATGATTGATCGATAAGGTAGAATAAAAAAAAAAAGCCGAGAGAAAATGATGTATGTACAGTTAGACAAAAGAAGAAGTCGTCATAGGAGACAAAAATACGGTATTCTTATTTGTTCGTTCGTTTGTTGATGTATAACCATTGAGTACCACCAAAGCAACAAAAGACAAATTTGAAGAAATGAAAGAAAACGAGAAAATTGAGAGCGAGAAGTTATAATTCTTTCGGTGTTGTCGGAGAGAACGTTATTCATGTAAAATTCTTTTTTTTTTTTTTTCAAATAAAGAAAGAAAAGAAAAAGAACGGAATACATTCAAAAATGTTGCTGTACTACTGATGACTACACTTATTCAAGGCCATTTTGTAATGCATCTTAATAGATGGTTAGTATTTTTTTGTTTTCTCGTTTCATATTTATTAATAAGACAAATCCGGTTATTTAGTTTTCTTTTTTTCTCGAAAAATCATTCTTATAAATATCGTTAAAAAGAGTTTTTTTTTCTTCGTTATATTGATGATCATATGTTTGAATAATATATGAACTCATTTTAGGTACTTTTAAAACAGAAAATCATACAAAGAAATTTATCTTTTTATATTGACCGATATAACGATATTTGATCTATAAATGCAATTGAATATTGATTATATAATAATTAGTATTATAAAATTATTTTTAATGAATGTTAATTATTCACATACAATAATAATTATTTGAAAGTATAAATGTAAAAATATATTTTTCTTTATTCCGTCAATTAAAATAAAAGCTTACTTAAAGGAAAAAAAAATATTGGTAGGGTATTTTTCTTTCTTGAAATATATTACGCGAATGCAATCGATTTTAAAGTGCATTTATATTGTTTTGAGCATATTTGAGACACTACGTGCATTAGAAACAACATAGATAGATAAATAAAAAGTCAAATGATTACTTTAAGATATAAAGAATAAATTCTTTATTGTATATATAATGATTTAATAATTTGATTATTTTTTTATTAAAAATAATTATAATAATGCATAAGTAATAATCTACGTAATATCTTTGTTAATGTTTCAAAAAATTTTAGTCCTTTCTTGAGATCAATTTTATTTATAATAGTACTTGAAATAATTTTTCAAAATTATTTATATATAACAAACGTTCGTCAGTGCAGCTCCTTTGGGACTAACATGTAAGACTTACATATCTTCTTCTAGCGTAGTTATGTTAATATAAAATATCGAATAGACAGTAGTTGCTTTCAGAACAATTGATCGTTAGAGAAATGATCTCTCTTATTCATACTCAAATTCCGAACAAAATTTTTTTTTCTAATTGTTTTTAGCTATTCACTTATTATTAATTTTAGTTTTATAATTGTCGACGTAATTGAAAAAGCTGTCTTTTATTAAATTAAAGAATGTAATTAATCCGATGATATCTATACGATAACTCTTCATTATTAGCGTTATTTGATCTACGTGCTTGCCGATATTTTTGTTTTTGTTCTCGCATTTGCAACATATATTTCTTTTTATTATTTTTATTTGCCACAAGGACGTAGACGTTCTCTTTTTAGTATTGAAAGATACTACTGATGTATCAGCAAAAATTCCATAATCATATCAGTTAATAATAAAGTATTCAAAATATTTGTTTCTTTTTTTTCTTTCATTATGAGAAAATACAACTAATATAAATGATTTGATAAGTATATAATAAACAATTTCAGTTAGGGAAGCAAACATGGTGATCATTTATTATGCTACACAACCTGTAACAGAGAGCTATGTGTAGTGGAGGAAGTGGAATAGACGGGATATCGCAAAAATTTTATCATTCTATTGGATAAATAATTGGAGACATGAATATTCTATTTTTACAAGGTATGCTTATGAAATATCTGTGTAGATACTGTAAGTAACGAACAGATAGATCCAATTAAAGTGATTTCATTGTATCCTTGGTTAAATTTGCTTGTCAATAGAATTATGATTGGATATTACTGTGTAAGGTACATTGAAAATGTTTTACGAAAAGATAACACTATCACAGATGGGTACAGTTCGTGTATGTTAAAAAGTGAAACGAATCGAAATTGAAGTCAGTTTAAAAAGTTATGAATCGAACTTTGCTTATATCTGAAAGCTAGAACTTCAAATAGCATCAATACGAAATTTTCTATCTGATTAAGTGATGACAAAAATGGAATTTAATAATATTCAATATTATGAATTATGATAAAGTTTCGATATCAAATTCAGAAAATTTCTACAATTTTCCACTATAAAATCTTTCCTTTCATGAAACAGTTCAAATTACAGCTGATTTTAAATACTAAATATAGTAAAATAATATTTACTTTGAAAGATTTGATGAATACAATCAGTATGACGATTACTACCGTGTTTTTCAGTATGAAGAAGAGACGGATGGGAACATGGCAGGGTTTAAAATAACACAATGACTATTTTTAGGATTAGTAAAACATCTGAAATGTGTTTTTTTTTCTCAGAATTTCTTCATAATGCCCTGGTTCTGATAGCATTTTTTTCTTTTAATTTTCTTTTTTTAATTATTGTTTCAATCTGTTCAATTATATTTAAACCAAGTCAAAATTTCCTACAGCGTATTTGAAATTTTCTATTTTAGTTATATCAAACAAAATTATAATGAAAAATAATAGTATCAACTAATCCTTACTATCTTCTAAAAGAAAAAAGAGAAACTTTGTTGGTTCTCTTCCGTTAATGCTATGTGAAAAAAAAACAAATGAAAAATGAGTCAGAAACGACAAAGTAATCTACAATAAATAGAAGTAGGCGTTGCTCTACTCTCTTTTCATTGTTATGCTAATATGGGATCATTCATATTTCAAAGAATAAAAAGATGAAAAGACAACAGAATGGAAAAAAAATAATATGATTATATGGATTGGAATCTTGTTGTATAGTTACCACAATAATATAAGATTTGTTATTGATACTATTTGAAAATATAGTATTATCTATATAGATAAATGATTTTAAGCATCTCGCACATTAATTATTAAGGCATATGTCTTCTTTGAATAATTTTGGTATTAATCATGAATACTCTTTAGAGTAGTTTATCGATACAATTTTAGTTATAAAAGATAAAGTAAATTCTTATATAGAAAAAAAAGTAAATATGAATGCAACTGCTTTCGACATTGTTTATCTCATAAAAAAGTAAGATAAATGAATGAATATATAGTGTAATAAAACGTCTGCCATTCAGTTTTTCATCGAATTAAGATGAAAAGAAAAAATATTGCAATAAAGTATGATCATATTTTATTAATGCATCCTTTGTATGAATGTACAATGCCTATGAATCTACAGAGTAATATTCTTCTCGTTTTGAAAACAACAAATCTGCAAAAATGTATACAAGCATTCATTTAGAAGTGTATTTAAATAGTAATAAAGAATCAATACTAATCATTCAATTAGTCTAGCTATTCTTTACATGCGAGAAAATTTGATTTTCTACATATATAAGTGATAAACGAAAAAGGAAAAATGGTAGTATGATGATGTCATGCTTGACTGATGTCGATATAAGATATTAATGACTATATGTCATTTGATGCGTGTCATACGTAGAAATATCACATGAAAAAATACTCAATTACTATTGTTTTTTTGTTCGTATTCTTAATAAAAAATAACAAAATCATATATTTATTAAATTTTCTGAAGAAGATTTTGAATCAATACAGAAAATCAATTAAAAATAATTAATAAAATATGAGTCTGAACAGTGAGTCAATTAAATATTTAACTGTGAACAATAGAAGTTGTTATGGTTAAATTTCTAGATTAAATAAAATATTGATAGATAAATAGTCTCTCATTATTGTAACACTATTCATCACGTCTAAAACAAAGATCTTTATTTAATAAACGAAGAATATTAAGAAATTGATAATAACTAATTCCAATTATTTAATATATAATTCTGATAAATGCGAAAACAATTCGAAACAATACGATTATTATATATCATATATATATATGCGTAGTTCATAATTTTATCAATTTTCATGAGTAAATAAGGTTATGTATTATTTTGTTCTTGGCGACGAGTTGTTTCTTCCAAGATTAGTTTTTGTTGTATATGTACAGGTAAAGCTATATTAAGATTGAAAATAAAAGGAACCATTGTACGAGGATATCCTATAAAATCAATCAAAATTTTTATATATATTGTATCATTAACCAGATATAAATTTTGATTTGATGGTCGATCAAATTCAGTTAAAGAACAGAATTTTGGGATGCCAGATGCTATATTCATGAATGAACATGGTCGTTGGAAACTTACACTAGTAGTATCAGGTCGAAATGAGTCTATAATATGTTTAGGTTGTGTCGTTCCATTTGTTTCAATCATTGTTCGTTGATCACAAAGGCAAAAGGATACGCGATGAGAGAATGGCCATAGTAATATTGCGTCGTACTTACCGCGAAGAATTACCAGAAAAATTGATATATGGCTACCTCGTGCTGAGCCGTCACCATTAAGGTAAAGTCGAATACATAGTTTATATCCGGAAGCTGATGTATAAAAGGGAGGAGAATATATACTTGGTTGTCTTTCTGATTGAGCATCACGTCGTTTTTCCTCAAAATTTATTATTTTCCAAACCACCATTCCATCGAGATCCTGTCTTATTATTTCGTTGCTATTTTCAATTTGTTGTTGAAGAGCTTTGATATCTTGTCTCAAAACATTTAGATTAAGTGATATTGCATCGATAAGAGCTTTTTCTGATGAATTTCTTGTATGTATATCATTTGTCTGTTGAGAAAAAGATAAAGTCTTATTATGATATTGGAGGCTATTGGCATCGAATTGAAGAAGTTTGTCAGATATTGCCTCAATATCATTTGGTATTCTTGACAGTCTTTTATAAGATTCTCGAAGTGGAACTGATCCTTCTTCTGATTCTAAAGCGGCTTTTGAGTAATCATCATTCGTACTTTCAACATTTTGTTTTACATATCGGACAACAGCTTTTTGATGTTTTTCTGAAATATAATGTTTTTGCAACGAACTTTCACTGAACTATAGATGCATTTAAAAAAAAGAAAATATTGTTAAAATGTTCATTAGTATGTTACCTGTCCGTCTCTACAATCATAGAGATTCAATGGACATGTTCGTATGTTCGTTACGTCAGATACGTTGTCACATTCGTTCGAAGCTTCCTTCATTTTATCTGAAACTAATCAATCAAACATTTTACTTAGGACCGCCACAAAGTAGCGATAATGACGCTTTCTTTTACTTACAGATAGCTTGAAAAACTTTTCTTGTTTTATAAAAAGATGGAGCGTCTTTTGCTGTGCTATTTGATCACTATTCATCTAGTATCATAGTAATAGAATTTTGATAAAAACTATTTTTATTGGTACTTAGCTGTTTTTTCTTAGTTTGTAATGGATGTACCACTTTTCAATCCCATTTCATGATTTTGTTATCGTTTAACAAGTAATAATAATAACCAAACTATATTACAAGGTGCAGCGTGAAAGGTCTACAATTTATAAAGGGCTACTTATTTTATAGTTGCGCATTTTTGTCTTTAATATGGGCAAAACTGAAAGCGACCAAATTTCGATATTGCAAAAATAGGACCATTTTTTGCTAAGAGCTATATTCGTTTTCGTCCATGCCATCTTTTTATAGTTCTTTTTAAATTGTAGAGCTTTTCGCGCTGCATCTTGTGGTATATCTTGGTTCGTTAATACAATGTATTAAGCGATGATTAAATGGAATACAACAAATTCCACACGTTATGATCTAAAATTGCTAAGTAGGTGTCATCAAAAATAGTTTTTATCAAAATTCTATTACTATGGTATTAAATGAATAGTAAACAAATATCACAGAAAAGTACAGCAAAAGACGCTTCATCTTTTTATGAAAAACAAAAATTTTTTTTCCAGCTTTCTGTCAGTATAAAAAAGTGCCATTGCCACTACTTTTTGACTGCCATCAGTAAGTCTTTCGACAATATAAAATAAACTGCTCTTTGGAACAAATAATACTTAGGTCAGGTTGGTGGATTGTCAACACAGTAATGTTCAGCACGTTGAACTTCCAGCATGCGAACGTTCATCATGGAAAACCACACTGTGAGGCTGTCGTTGAGAGTAAAAGCCTGGCAACAAGTACTGGATGAGTGTTGGCCTGTTACTGGGTATCCTTCTTCATGTGTAGGTTCGCAGAGTGTATTTCTAACTCATTTTTGCTCATATTCATATGTAGATCAACACTCAGCTTGGCACCAGAACCTCACAAATATCTAAATCGCATCTATGGCTTCACGCGCAACGACATCCACACTCATATCTACATTGATTTTCTCATCAACACCTATAAACACCCATACTAAGATCCCCACGGTATGGTAGAGATGGGCAACTCCGAGTAGGAGTTGCCACATTTTTTCAGAAGAGTTGAAGCGAAGGTAAGTTAATCCGGATAGGAGTTGGGTGGAGTTAGAGCTAATGCACTTAGTGAACTACGATTCAACTCCTTTTGATGTAGTAACTTGTCCAGTAAAATGAGGAAAATTGAGAGTAAAATATTGATTCCAGCAGCTATTGCATAAGAGTATAACTATCCGAGATGAGACCAGATAGGAGACGAATTTTAACAGTTAGTTTTGCAGGTAGATTTTCAAAAATGTTAAGTTGGAGTTGAAGTGAAGTCGGAGTTCGAGCGAAATTTTAGAAAAATGAAATAGACTTGGACGGAGTTGAAGTTGCATGTAACCGAAGTTACCCATCTCTACAGTGTGGTTTTTCATGATAAACGTTCGCATGCTGATTATTTCTAGTGTTGAATATTCCTTTGCTAAAAATTCTCATGTTAAAAATTCCGGTTTCCACTTGAGTCTCATCAAAAGTGCGCCCCATCTGTTCAACTGCGGTCGCACTGTGGGTCCCTAATTGCGAAACATTGTGACGCAGTTGCACGTAACTTCGTCGCAATATTTCGCAATTACGGACCACAGCGTGATCGCAGTTATGCCACAACTATGATAAAATAATCGCACTTGTAAAAGAGCATGCCTAGTCCATCCCAACGTTTTCTAAATAAATAAATAATAAATCAAATAATTAGATATTTGTATTGATAATTTAATACGCCCTGGCACTAACCTTTATTCTCTAGAAAAAGAAATGAAATACCTTTCTCATTGTAAAAAGTTAAAATGAGCTAGAGTGCTTGCAACACTTCCTTTTATATTCCCATACGTCAGTATGAACTACGATGACTGCGGCGCAGTTGTCAAAAAAGTGGTGTCAGAGGTGTGCAACATTAAAAAAATATAAAGATAAAGAGATATTTTCAGTTTTATTTTATCAACTATTGAGAATAGTTATCGTTATTATCTATATCAAGTTGAATCCTTTCTAACAATTTGTTAAAAGTTTTTTAGAAGTCCTTTTTTCAAAAAAAAATTCAGATACTTTGGGTTTTGCATGAGAAAATCAGATTCCATTTGTGTTCAAAGTTCTGCAAAATTTTGTTCAATCATGTTATTTGGGTTTTAGCGCTACTAGTGATGCACTATGAATTTATTTTAGATGGGTCAGTAAGAAGTCGCTTGATGCTAGCTGAGCTGTTGAAGATGAATCACTTAACACTGCTGTTCCTGGAGATAGATTTTAATCAAAATTTTGTTTGATATAGTCTTTGAACCAAATAATCTTTAGCGCAGACAAAAGCTAGACTGTTGTTCACAAGTATTGTATTGAAAATTGTCTGAAGAGTTGTGTTAATGATACAAAGAGATAAACAGCAACATGAAGTTCAAAATTGCTTGATAATCATCGGAGACTTCATACTCATTCCATGTTATTAATTATATGAAAGAAGAAGGCATCAATTCAATGTCATATCCACTATATTACCCAGGCCTACCTAATACTTTCTAGTTTTTAATTTATTAACTCTATCGAACGCAGTTTGAGTGATTAAATGAATAAAATATGATTAGCTTATGCGGAATCTAGGATCCTTAAACTTTTTTTCGAATAATACTTCAAAAAAGTCTTTCAACAAATTGTTAGAAAGGATTGAACTTAATATAAATAATAATGACAACTATTTTCAACATTTGATAAAATAAAATTGAACATATCTTTTTTGCCTTTATTATTTCTTTGATGTTGTTAGAACTTTTAGTCACTTTGGAATAGTTGGTTCATTCTTCTGCTTTAAACATTTAATAATCTTATTTTTTTTGAGCGAATAGTTGAATACGCGCTTGTTTTAGGAGATGACAAATAACAAACTAAAATATTTTGTCAATCGAATGATAGTTGCATTGTAACATACATTTAAAGCCCTTCTAAGAAGTTTTCTCTATTTAGACTATAATTTGTTTAGTAAATTCTTTCAGATATAGACACCATGTTATTTTTTACCGTATTTCGTCGTATCGAAGCACAATAAATAATTATTTTCTTAATAATATTATTGTTCACAATATTTTCCATTAATAAATGCAATGCTATAAGTTTGACAAGTTTGTGCTACATTCATGAATATTGTAAGATGAAACAGAGGATGCTTTTCTACTTGATTATCATGTTTTGTTTATTTCTAAGGAAATTTTTGATTAATACTTTTCGAAAATCATTGTAAATATTCACATGAACCAATTTTTCCTATGCTATGTTAACGATGTATTTTTATTTTATAATATTTATCATAACGTGTTACGCAATATTATCGTAGACTTTCCATCTTGCACAATGTTCCAACAAATCTATCTTATGTTTTTATAATCGTATCATATGATATAAAGAGAATGATTCATCAATGTAAAATTTTTTACTTCCTTTTGCTAATCATAATTCTCCATATATTCAAATATTCGAAAGAAATATATCTATTAAAATTTTTTTATTGCAAAATATTTATTGTCTTTTTTAATATTGAAGATTATTAATAAAAATATTTTTATTTTTAAAATCAGTAAATGAATAACACCATCTATCGAAATAGCATGTATACGAATATATTTGCACACATAATATTAAAAAAATTTTGCTTTCTTCATCAAAACTTGGATGCTTTATATTTTTTCTAGAAGGATCCTTAAAATAAAAACCCAGTTGCGAAAAATGAATTATCTTTATTTCGTAGGAAAAATCATTTTTATTATATCTACGGTAAATAAAGAAAAAAGAAAAATGGAGTAATTCTCTGTGTCACAAAATAATCTATTTATCTTGATATCAAAAAGCCGTACAACAAACCTTTTGATAGTCGTAAATTAAATGGTAAATATAAAAGTTGCATACTTCTCAAAATATTGATTCATAGGTCAGACAGTACTTTGAGTTTTATTCAACCAAAAAATAGTTGTCTCGTTATTTATATATATCTTCACATCCTAGGAAGAAGAAAGCAATTAGAGTATTTGTTTTTATTAGACAAACATAACAAGGTTTTCTCCAACTCGGAAAAAGAAAGAGAACTTTATTGGTTAATTAACAATATCGGAAGTAGAAGAAAAAAAATATCAAGTAACATATATAAAACCGAAGCATCAACCACATGTGAATATTTCTTTCGAATTCTTCTTAAAATAACACAACACATGTAGTCTTTACAGCCATCGTATAAGTTATTATTTTTCCAAACTCATAATTATCTAGCAGCATCCAGCTATGTTGCAATCGATCAAATTGCATTAACAAATGAATCATTGTTAGATATTTTTTGAATATACAAAAACTATCGAATCCATAATATCATTAAAATTACTTAGGTCTATCCACAACTAATGTTGCGTTTATCTTATTTCCTGATAAAAGGGCCAATAAAAAAATTCTTTTTTATAGGATGCCTAAATTCACGATTACGACGACTGTAGATGACCGATAAGCACGTTTACACTAACGTATACGTTACAGTATCGACACGGTATACACTAAAACACGTGCTGTAACCCAGTCATATTTTCACGCAAAAAGGCAGTATACGGTCCTCTTTATGCGCGTATATCCTCGTTTCTGACCGTACTCACAATTAGTTAAACAGAGCCACCCTTCAGTCATAATGTTGATATTGGAAATTTCCCAACATGATATGTTGAAACTTCCCTAAGAGAAAATGGATTTTTCCCTTAGTATACTGTGTATTATATGTTGGATTTTTCTCTTTATCTTACTACCTATATCATTCGGTACTTTCCAACATATATACATATATATACGTTCGTGTTTTCGTTCGTTGCTGTCTTCTGATTCTGATTGCTCTTCTGATTTTGACCTCGTTCCCTTTTCTTCCTTTCTTTTACTATTCTCTTGTTTCGGTTATTTGCGTGTAAGTGATTTACTAAATAAATCAAATTCACAAATCAAAACTTACACATAAAAGCAAATTTCAGCCATTTTCAATCAAAACTTTTTTTCCCAAAAAAAACTTTCTCTTCCGACGCTTCTGCCTAGGAAAAAGGCTTACGACAGCATTTCTACTTCATCATTATTCATTTACAGTCTAAAACACATTATTATCCATATTTTCAAAATAAGGATTTTTTTAACCTTTTCAAAAGGCTGTTTTCTTACAATAGAAAATATCTGTGAAGATTCCGTTTAAAAGAAGAACCTTAAAATGGCTTTTCCTCTTCATATCCATTCATCTATATATATAAAGAAGAATGTTTGTCTGTCTGTTCGCTATGCATTCCGCCCCTGTAAAAGCTACGATAACCAAACTTTCCATGGTGCAACCCCAGGCCCGAAGGGAGGTCATAGCGGGGTCACCTATCGAGGGCGTGTGGGGGTGGGTGAAATCTCACCCAGATATAGTAGTGTCTTAACTAACACTACCAAATTTTCCACGGCGCTTTTCTGAGTGCAGCGGTAGCTTTACAGAGTGCTGTTACCATTAATAGGAGTATGACGAGGGTGTTTGGATGAAATTTCACCCAACTAAGATTAATCATTTTGTATTGATGTTTCTTTGGTCTAGATTTGAAAATCGAAGGTTTCTAATAGGTTATAAGAGAAAAAAATGTCTAGAAGTGTTTCCTTGATTCACAACTATAATGTATCCATTAGTTTTCTATGACTCACAGACACAACGTATTTGTTATTTTTCTTGACTCACAACGATGATGTATCTAAGTATTTAAAGAAAAACGTTTGTCTGTTCGCTATGCATCCAATTCGTATGATAGCTAGCGTCACAAAAGTATCCACACTGCTTCCTTAGCTTCTAAGGAAAATCATCTTGAGATTGGAACCATCAAACTGGGTGCGTGGAAGGGGCTGGGTGAAATTTCATCGCGATCAGTATAGATCGAGATTCTGATGAGTCTGGTCGCTATGTATTTAGTCATCATGAGAGATAGCGTCACGGAACTACCCGTATCAGTTCCTTGGGTGCGCTAATGAAAGTCGGCAGAGTGATTGGGGGTGAGAAACCAAGGCGTCGTGAAACTTCACCCAAGTCGTAAGAGACTATGATTTTATTCACTTTCTAATCAAACGACACAGTTCAACGCAATTTTGAGAGTGATCGTGTCCAAAGTGGATGTGAGTGAGGATGTCAGCTTGAGCCCGATGAGAAGAGTCCCACTGAAGATACCCCACACACGGCGGGAAAAGCTCTGTAGCAGAGGTTCCAGGTACAATGAAAAAAGTCCTATGAAAGAGGTATCACGCACGGCGAGAAGAGTTCTATGGCGAATACCTAACGCATAGCAGAAACAATTCTGTTAAAGATGCCTGACGCATACCGGTAAAAGTCCTGTCCTAGAGGTTCCAGATGTGACCGGAAAAGTTCTGTTGCAGATGGTTCAGCCACACCGGGGAACAGTCCTGTAAAAGACGTGTTATGTACAGCAGAAAAAGTCGGGTGGACGATGCAAAACTTTAACCATATTCTCTTTTCAGTGGGTACCTCCTCTAGTTTGGAAATAAAAATACCTTACCTAAAGGTATTTCACAAAAAGGGCTTAAAAAGACTTTTTTAATAGAAACTCTCTGTGCAGATTCCGTTTAATAGAACAACCTTAAAATGGCTCTTTCCCTTCATGTCCGTGAATTTGTAATTAAAAACATCATATCTTAAGGAATTTCAAAGGGAGAGCTTTTGATGCCCTTTTGAATTTCTTAACGTACTTGGAAAATGCCATCGAAGGATGATGAAGACATTACTAAATTGGCTATATATATATAAGGATCTTTGCAAAACAAAACGGTGAATATTTAACGAGCCAGAAGGGCTGTGATATGGCTTTAATAATCCTTTTGAGTTTTTTAAAGGGCTTGGAAAAAGTGTCATGAAACGATGGTGAGGATCATGAAGACGGATAGAGCGTAGGTTTTATGCAAATAGTCGAATTATCTTTTGTAGCTAGCTTTTTAGTCAAACGAGCACTATAGAAATGTTTTGCAAGTCATTATCTATGGTGGACACCTAGTTCATAGAGAAGGAAGTATTGTTACATAACGACATTTATAACTGGTTATGGTCGTGGGTAATTGATCTTATATTGAATTATAATAAAATAGAAATTAACCAAGGATTTGTATAAACACGAGGAAAGTCAATAATACTAATACAAATGACCTAATCTATCTGTAGGTTGTTGATATTCAATGAGATTGACTAGTCGACGTTTACAACTGTTTATGAACATATAGATTACAAGATAGCGCTCATCCTACGGATTCGCTAACCCTTTTCTGAAATAAAATTTAGTATGATTATCATTCAAAATAGTTTTTATTTGGGTTATCTTATATCTCAATCCCTAGATTGCATGAAAGCTACAAAACTAACATCCACTCTAGCAATGATCGTTTTATAGAAATATCTCTATATATATTCATATATAAATGACAAGTAAATCTCAAAGTCGAGTTATTTGTCTTCGATTGAGATTGATCATGTCTGATACAGATATCTCACCATATTCAATGATTTGGGACGCTATATTTTCTAATCCTAAACTCTGACTTGTTTGAACAAAACGAAAAGACAAGCATTCATGTCTTTTTAAGCGCAATATTAATCGTTATACAACTGGTTCTTCAAGAAAACAGAATCAGATATGGTTCAGATGTTTCAGTTTGTTCATCAAGTTCAGTAGTATGACCAGATGGCGATCACTCCGAACCACAATTCCATGAAAAAGATATCTTTTTCCAAACTAGAGCACTCCCGACCGCTTCTCAAGCTTTTAAGACGATATAACTACATATCTATTTCTACTTACGCTATAATAAGCAAATAATACTATGGTAGTATTCACAATTCCTTTACTGGATATGCTCTGTTATACAAAATGTCTAATAAAGAATTATTTTTTCTCAAGAGTCGAGTTATTTGAGAATCTATTTAGGTACCTCAAATCTCACTTATTGCACTTATGATAAAACTTTTAAATCAACGGCTAGTCGTTTGTCGGTCTCCCTCCAGTCGGTCATTCACGACTAGCCGTTTCCATGTACACTTTGTTTTTCTGTCTTTCATCGATCACATTAGGATTCTCATGAGCACAAAAGTAGCTTACTCATAATATATCGATACGCGATCGAAAACTTCCAACACTCAGATAACATTCTGTAGTTTTCATCATTTTTCAATCTCTTTTTCCTTTTTACTAGATGATATTTTGTCGAATGCGTTATCAAACAAGATTAATTAGGTTCTTTGAAAAATCCATTCAAATTGCTTGAGGCTTATTTTGAAACTCTGCTTTGAAATAACGTTCTAAGTAAACGTCTAGTGGTTCATCCGCCTCTCTCTGGTCGGCCACTCACGACTAGTCGTTTCCATATTTAACACCGCTACATCCTTCAATATTAGCTTAGGTTTAAACAGAATAGATACATTTCTTTTAAATTCCTTTCAAAAAGTGACTAGACATTTGTTAATGCACTCACTAAAAACTAAAAAACGAAAATTATTGAAAAACTGCTACCAATAGAGAACATTACATTGTGATCTAGGAAAAATCTTTGTCTGTTTTCAATGTTGTTTTAAAGTTGATGTCTATGAAGACTCAACAGGGGGACATCAAGCAACCACTTCGTTTTTTTTACATGCTTTTGTATAAATCTTACTCAAAACTCTGACGTATAGTAATGTACAAAGAAAAATGTTTCTATTAGAATCAATGTCAAACATGGATTCATGACCATCAATTGTTCTTAGTTCAACCTTAAAATAGCAGGGAGTTCATTAAAAAAGTTAAGAAATAGATTAAAACAGCTGTTATTCACTGCGAATTCGGATTTTCTGTACTTGACAACGGTCAATCAAGTTTTATCAAAAACTATGATTTATTCATTTACCATTAATTAATAACTAACAATATTAAAAAACTAACATCAAACTTGAGTTTCCCAGAGCAAATTATCTTTGGTGACTTTTCACCGGAGACAGTTCATGCTATTGATTATTAATTATTTGGTAAAACCTATTCAGTCTTGATTTATCGATCTTCCATTATCCTGAATCAAAATTTTTAAGATAAATAACAAAACGAACTATGAATTGCCTATTTACTTACTACTAACCTCGAATTTTGTCTGAGATTTGAATTTTATACTTTCGATAACCATTCGTAGAGTTTTCGTATAAAACATCACAAGTTTCAAATATTAATCTAGACGACACCATTTTCCGATAGGGATAAATACACAAACATACCGACAAACTTTAGAAACAAGCATATCTGTAAAACTACAAACTTATTTTATGCTATGTGAACCCTGCTTCAGTTCGGGAAACAAATCATTATTTCCTTAGAAAAAAACATTCTGTAATCAAAAACTCCTTCCGAATTTTTACAAAAGCTAATGCTATCGATCGATTTCTCGATCTTGGCAATCTTTGATCAAAGCTTATAAAGAATTATTTTTCTTAGTCTTTTTTTAGAAACAAGTAACGCTTGTGAGAGATAACTTGCTTGACCTTCGACTGAATTCATTCTATCTATTTCGAGAATCATTGATAGATAAATAGTCGACAAATGTGACCCTGTAGCCACTTCAGTGTGAACGAGTCTCCCACATATTATGATTTCTAAAACCAAAACTATCAATCTTAAATGCGAAAAATATCAAGCACCCACGATTTTCTCATCATAGATAACATTTTTTTGACTTTTCTGATACACTGATAGAGTACGCACATGAGTCGCCCGGACCAGAGTTCATAACGAAAAACTGAGTCAATACGCAACGTTCCTATTGATGTCAGCTAAATTACTTTAGCCTGACCTAGTACCCTGAACAAGCACACACACACAGAATTATGTTTTCACATGACTCCCCCTCTTAATCAAGAAAACAGGAATGAAACATTTTGCCCTAACTTTTCATTGGGATTTCCCTTAGCATTTTTTTGTGAGGGTCTCCTGATATAAGAAAAAGCGTATGATGTTCGGAACTAAGTGAGCAGAAATTCGGAATGACAACAAGCAAATAACACTATATTAGGATTCAGAAGTCCTTTAATAAATAGATCCGCCTTACGTCAAATATCTAATAGAGATTCTTTTACCTCAACAATCGATTCATTCGCCATTTTCTCAAAGCGGCTCAACTCTCAATTATTGCGCTTATGATAAAGCTTTTAAATCAACGTCTAGTCGTTTGTCGGCCTCTCTCCGGTCGGGCTTTTACGACTAGCCGTTTGCATATTTAAAGCCACTATAGCGATCGATATTAGTTAAGCTTAGAAGTTAATGGATGCATCTCATTTTAATTTTTCTCAATTAGCTACTGGGTAATTGTGAATACGCTCGTTAAGAAGAAACTAAAAAATGAAAACTATTTAAAAATTGTTATAAATAGCGTACGACACATTGGAGTGTAAGAAAGAGGTCCGTCTATTTTGAAATATAATTTTACGATTGATATCTATGGAGACTCAATAACAGAACTTCAACCAGTCGCTTCGTGTTTTATGTATTTTTGTGCAAATCTCACTCAAAGATCCAACATATAGTAATCAACGAAGAAAACTGTTTATATTAGAATCAATATCGAACATAGATTCACGGCCTTCGAATATCTGTGAGTCAACGTTGGAACAACACGCAGTTCATCAAAGAAAGCTACGAAGTAGATCGCAGACATTTTTACTGACTTCAAATTCGTATATTCTGTGCTCGATACCGATCAGTCAAGCTTTATTATAAACAATGATTTACTAATTTATCATTATTTAATATCTACCAACTAGAGATGCAACAAACCCAAAGCTTTGGGTTTGGTTTGGATTTGTTCTAACAGTTTTCAATCCTTTAAGTTTGGTAATGTAAAATGTTTTTAATTATACATTCCATTTTATTCAAATGTAGACGTGCAATAAATTTACCATTCGAAAATCTACTGTAAAAAATACAGCTAGGTTATATCTGTAAGCTATTTTAAAAGCGAATATGCGTCACAAGTGTTACAGAATTTCATCAATTTTTACTTATTGAGAAAAAGTAGAAAAGAATAAGAGTCTCCAACATATTTGGAGGATTTATATCGTGAGAAAACAAATCCAAAACCAGCTCTACAAATCCTTGAGAGTTCAAATCTGAGGTACAAATCTTATATCTGACCTCAAATCCTAAATCCAAATCCAAATGAGACTTTCCAAATCTAAACCTCCAAATTCAAACCGATATTGAAATCTCACCAATAAACTCAAACTCAAATCCAAATCTTTTCTGAAATTTGTTGCATCCCTACTACCAATATTGAAAAAGTAACTCTAGATTTCGATTCCTCATAGTCAGTTATCTTTGGTGAAGTTTTACTGGAGGCAGTTTATATTATTTGCTATTAATTATTTGGCAAAGCAACTCAGTTTTCATGTACTGATCTTTGATCATCTCGGATCAACCTTCTTAGGAAAGAAAATAAAACCAATTACTAATTGTCTGGTAACTTATTACTAACCACAAATTTGACTCCCGATGAGAATTCTGGGACAAATACACCTATTGACCCCCTCCCCTCATCTGTTGATCTAATTCGGCTAATTAGTCTCAGGAGAGCTCATTAAAAATATTCCCAAAGGTTTCCAGGTGTCCCCAGACTAGTAGTTTAAGAGATTATTTGTATTTGTCTTGCTTGATACAAATCTCACAAACCATCTCGATAGCTGAGGGTGAAGGTAAAATCTTGACACAATCATCAAAGGGCATCTACTACGGAGATATTGATCATATATGGATCAAGCTTTTGTCTTCACCCTTAGCTATTGAGATGGTTTATGAGGCTTGTATCAGGCAGGACAAATACAAGTAATCTCTTAATCCTTTGAGCCCTGGTAGCACATATATGCCCCACCTCGAGAAATGTTAATTTTTGCCACTTTGACAATATAGGAGAGATATTTTCCACATATGCTAAAAGCTGACAGAGATCTATACAACATCACACAAAAGATAGATTGTATGGGAAATATGAAAGGATACACTGTGCTAGCTTTTTGACCACTCCTTCCCCCCCCCCCCTCGTTACCAAAAACCGTCAATTTTTGTCAGAACTTTTAAAACTGTAAGAAGTAAATGGGAAGATAGTCCGTGTTTGGATCTTCCAGAAGTGATATAATTTTTACCTGAAACCTTTCTTTTTCGCTAGAAATTTTGATGATTTTTAAAAGCCGCTGCGTGAAAAGCACGTTTTTTTAATTAGGTAGGCTCTCAATTTTGGAGGGATTTTTTCATTACACTTGAGATCTTTTAGTTTGGGAAAAAGAATGAGGATTCCAAAGAATTGGTTCTGTGGTGACCTCTATCGTGACAGGACTTTTTGAGAGACACAGACGGAAAAACATAATAAAAATGGAAACGAGAAATTCTGGATTTAAATTAAACTATTTTCTGCTTTTGCTTGTTGGTTATCTTAATGACGCGTTATGATATAAGGGTGAAAATCTTCCAGTAACCTTTCTACTACAGCTGCAATATATCCCGAAAATTTCACCGATTTCGGCTCAGTAAAAAAAAGCGGGACTCAAAAGGTTAAACTACTACTCTGGAGATACTTGGAAATTTTTGGGAATACTTTTAATGAGCTCCCCAGAGACTAATTAGTCGAATTAGATCAATAGATGAGGAGGGATCGATAATTGTATTTGTCCCGAGAATTCTTTATCTTTCATTACCCTTCATATAGTTTTCAACTAGAATATTACAAGCTTTTGATATTAATCTAGCTGACAACATTTTCAGATTGACTTGGATACAGAAAGATTAAGAGAAACTTTAGAAGGGAGCATATCTGTATAACTACAAACTTACTTCGTTTCATATGATCTCTCCTCCCACCCACAAGACAAACAGTTATTTCTTAAAAAAAGTATTTTTTAGTAAAAAAAATTATTTGAAAAAATTCAAAAGTTAATGGTGTCATTCGATTTCGGATTTCGAGAACCTTTGCTGAAATGTTAAGATTCATTTTTTTCAAAGTTAAGATTTCTTGTTGGTTTCTCTAAGAACATATTTTTTTGGTCCTTGACCTGACACAAACAAACAAATGCATTTCGCTTTTTTCTGTATCACCCTCTCTTCAGTCGACGAAATAGTAAATTTAAAAACTTTTGAAACCTAGTCACACCAATTGATTCCTCGCCCTTAAAAGACACGTCCGTCAAATTTTATAAAAAACTGATTTTTTGTTGAAAAACCTTTCGTTTTACTAAAAAATTTATTTGTGAATAATTTTCAAAAATTGATACCACCAATCGATTCCTCGATCCCGAAAAGTTCTCGGTCAGTGAATGTAGCAAAGATTAACGGTTATTCTTATTAGCGGAGTTCATGCTTTTTTCGGATTGGCTTGGACAGACACACAAACTTTTTTAATTTTCAGCAGCATATTTTCTGCGATATAATCCTTTCTCTCACAAAAAGAAAAAACAATTTCTTGTTACGAGAGCATAAAACACTAATGGTACTATTCGATTCTCCAACCATAAAAAGCTTTTGCTTAAACTTTATAAAAAATTAATTTTTTTCTTAAAAAGCCTCTCTTTTTACTAGAAAAAAATATTTGTAAAAGATTTTAAAAAACTAATAGCCCTAATCGATTTTTCGATCCCAAAAGCCTTTAGTCAATGAATTCAGTGCATATTAACAGTTATTAATATTAATGGAATCCTTGCTTTTTTTAATTGGCTTGAACAGACAGACGGACAAACCTTTTTAATTTTCAGCAGCATATTTTCTGTGATATAATCCTTTCTTTCAGAAAAGGGAATAAACAAAAACGGACAATGCAATCACATAGTGCATTGAGAAATGGTTCATGTTCAATCACGATTACTCATTAGATACAAGTCTTTAATAGCTAATTATAATCATTTATTGATTTCATTTCTAGCTTACTGTTTCAATTTAAGAAAAAGGAAACTAATTGTAAAATTGGAACAAAGAAATGTAATTTCGTGGTAACTAGATATCGCTAATATTGATGGTTTTCTTTCACATTACTTGAAAGGTTTTTTCATAAAAAAGTCTATCCATTGCGTAGAAAATGTAATCTACAAAAGCTCTTCAAAAATTGAAGTCACTAACTGATTGCTCCTTCCCAAAAGCCTTAGGTCAAACTTTATGAGAAACTCATTCTCTTGCTAAAAAACCCTATCTCAAGTGAAAAAATGTTTCAAAAAAATTTGAAAAGCTAATGTCACTAATGGATTCCTCGACCTCAAAAACCTTCGGCCAATGAATCCGGCAGATATTAACAGTTACTCGTATTAATAAAACTCATGTTGTCTTTTGATTGACTTGGACAGACAAACTTTATTATTTTTCAGCAGCATATTTTCTCCGATCTAACCCTTTCTTCTAGAAAAGAGAATATACGTAGGACGATCAAAAAGTTCCCGGAATGGTTTTATTGTAAAACAACAAAATATGTTACAATTATTAATATATGTGTTCTTTCTCGAAGTATCGTCCCTCTACCAAAATACAGTTTTGCCAACGTTCTGGAAGTTTTTGTATGGCAGCTGTAAAATCATCTTCAGACATACCATTTAGACACTGGTATATTGATGAATTTAATGAACTTCGATCATTGTAGTGTCGTCCTGCAAGATAATCTTTTAAGACAGGAAACAAAAAATAATCGCTGGGGGTCAGGTCTGGAGAATAAGGTGGATGACGAAGCAGTTCATATTTTAAACTGTGGATAGTAGAGGAAACAAGATGTGAAGTATGTACTGGAGCATTATCATGATGAAGAATAACACCAGCTGAAATTAATCCTCACCGTTGTTTTTTAATTTCTGGTTGAAGTTCATTAACCAAAATGTTTGCATAATATATGTTCATTATTGTTGTGTCAACCAGTACAGGTGTCTTGGTAATTATCCCTTTATGATCCCAGAAAAAGGAATATAAAACTTTGCCAGCGGACTTTTCTTGTTTCAGTTTAGTTGGTAGTGGTGAATCAGCTCGTTTCCATTGTTTTGATTCAGGTTGATAAAAATGGAGAAACGATTCATCACAAGCTACAATTCGAAAAAGAAAGTCGTTTCTTTCACCTGAATAACGAACGAAAAGTTCTTGACATGATTGAACACGTTCATGTCTTTGATCAGGTGTTAGTAAATGTGGTACCCATCTCGAACAAACTTTAGTCATATGTAATTGATCATGTATAATACTATGTCCCGTGCCAGTTGAAATGGTTAAGGCATATACTATTTGTTGAATTGTAATTCGGCGATCTTCAATGATTAGACTTTCAACAGCTTTAACAGTTTGCTCATCCGTTGCAGTAATTGGTCGACCACATCTAGGATCATCTTCAATATTAAATCGTTCATCTTTAAAATGACGAACCCATTAAAAAACTGTTGTACATGATGGAGCATGGTCACCATAAACTGCCACCATGCCTTTATAAATATTAGATCGAGATTGTCCTTCCAAAACAAGAAACTTTATTACTGAGCGATACTCAAGCTTTTGATTTTCCATCAGTGTAAAAAGGGTGATGTGATGAAAACCGTTATATTAGCACATAGGTATTTTATTGGTTAATGATTATGATACCTATGGATGGAGCACTGTTCCAACTACACATAAATTAAAAGCTAAAAAAAATAACGCTTTTTATTGTATTATAATAAAAGCATTCCGGGAACTTTTTGAACGGCTCATGTATGACTGAATATATTGATGTGATTTTTATATCATAAAGAATACTATTGCTTTTTGATAAGTCCATTAGCCCGAACGAAACACGTATCATGGTAGCTATTCTCATTCTCATATCTCTTTAGTTCCTCAAAATGAGAAAATAGGCGGACCTTGTTTAATCTGTCTTTCCTGGAAAGAGATTTTTCTGCTGTTCGGTTGTTTGAAACAAGATTTCACTACCACTTGTATAATTGAGCGAGCGAGCCATTTTGTCCTAGGTGATGAATACTAAAGCGTTGAAAATACGGTTCAATGATTTTGTTAAGACAGAAAGAAAGAAAAAAAGGTTTTTTTCGTTCTTGTCTTGTTAGAAACGTCTTTTGTTTTTCA
>JAJEKB010021026.1:0-12670 GCA_022393335.1 Macrotrachela quadricornifera
AAGAATCTTGCCTGAATACAAGAATCTTGTCTGAAAGTAAAGAAAAAACAAGAACCTGGAAAGAATAGGGCAAGATCGTCGATTGGTGGTAATGTTTCTTATTAAACCAGTCAAGACAATAAAATTTGTCACAATCGGAAGAAAATTTTTTTATTTTCTTTTCTGTCGCACTCTTATTTCTCTTGGTTGCTGTTGTTTAATTTACTTCTATCAACTAGCACAAGATCTTCGGACATCACGATCAGATCCTTCCTTTTCCTCAAACGTGTTCCAGCGAGTTTGTGCTTCGAATGGTTTGTTGTTGTTTATCTTGGATCAGATTACAGTTGAAATTATACAATTTGTCGAGACAAGGAACTGAACATCTGTTAGAACTATTCTATAATAAAATCGAATGCCGTTGAATTTGTTAACATGCATCTATCGTTATGTTCAATTCACTATACAAATTAGAGCTTCATGAATGGGATAAAAAATTGTCCCACTTGATTCAGAGTATTAAAATATATAGTACTATTGTTTATATTGACTGCAAATGTATTTTTTGTGAATAAGATCATTTATATTTTATAAATACAATTTATTTGAGGCATATCTAAATAGAACAATTCTCTATTATTTTTTACATTATATTTTTTTAGTATATGATTTATTCTTCAAGCCATTTACTCTTATTTTCATGACCTATACACATGTGATAGCAAATAAATGATGAATGATTGATGTATGTTTGTATATATCGTACATATAATTTGGTTGTGCAATGTAAATGGGTCAAATACACCTACTTTTTTTTTCCTTTCATAGCTATTAATATCATTCATCATTCATCTCCCTCAATATATAAAATATAAGTATAATACAAAATATTTTTTTATAAAATATAAAATATGTATATCATTACCCTATACAATAGACTACTTTTACTGATTGCTACACTCTATATTTATGAAATACAATCTCAAGAAATTGCCTATGATACAATTGTATGTTTTGGTGATTCAAGTTCCGATACTGGTAATGTTTATAATTTAACAAATTTTAAATGGCCTTTAGTTCCACCTTATTATCAAGGACGATTTTCTAACGGACCAATTTGGATAGAAAAAATAGGCATATCTAATTTAATTAATTATGCATATGGTAGTGCTACTAGTGATAATAATTTAGTAGCAGGTTATACACAATTTTCTACACTTGTACCAGGTATTCGTCAACAAATAGCTTTATATAAAAATGCAACTAATTTAAGTAAGATTAATTTTGATCGAACTATATATATAATTTGGGCTGGTGGAAATGATTATTTTTTTAATATTACTTTATCTCCATCTATTGTTGTTAATAGTCTTATGAATGGAATAAATGATTTAATTAAAATAGGTGGTAAAAAATTTCTTATTGTTAATCAATCACCTCTACAAGCATTTCCAGCTGCTTCAGCTTTAAATATAAATAATTATTTGAATACACTTACACTTTTACATAATAATAATCTTTCAAATTCAATTCAATCATTTCAATCTAATTTTTCAAATATATCATTTCAAGTATATGATGTTTATTCACTTATAGCAGATATTCTTACAAATAGTTCAACATATGGAATTAATAATACTAAAAATTGTTGGTATTTATCAAATAATACTATAGTACAATCATGTACAAATCCAGATGCGTATGTTTTTATTGATGAATATCATTTTACTACTCGTGTACATCAATTTATTGCTGATAATGCACGAAAATTACTTTTAACTACAAATGGAACAATTAAATCTTCTTATAAAATTTTTATTCTTTTATCTTTTCTTATATCATTATCCATGTTTTAAAATATTTCTACTTGATATTTCGTATTTATTATACATTTTGTATTAGAAAAATCATGAACTCAATCCTACGCAAAATTTCATCATTTCTTATCTTATAACAAAATTAATGATAAAGTTTATTTATTCAGTTAAATCTTTGGGTACTATTTCAACATTTTTAATAAAAATTGTATCATTCTCAGGCTATTTATTGTTGTAACCTATAAATTTTTAAATAGGCTCATTTTTCCCATTTTTTCCTTCAAGAGATGTCTATGGCGGCTGAAAATCTGCCGTGGCAACACCTAAAAAATATTGCTACACCGTTGCCGCCACGGTATTCAATAATATGTTCTAATTTCTAAAGCTGTAACTTGTTTGAATTATAACTACTGCAACGATGTTATGAAAACTTCTTCCGCGTCGCGACCTTATCGCTATTGCGACAGTGCTGCCATGGATATCTCTCCTTCTATAATAAATAGTTTGATAACAAAAGTTTTTCTCATTTAAGCTTAATTTCCTTAAAAGCTTGAGTGTCGCGTTATTTGACAGGATATTTAAGCATGTTTTACGTTGTTCATTTATCTCATGTTTGGAATATGTTGTTCTTGTTTTTTTTTTGATCATGCTGATTTATTTCGTGACATATATCTATTTTTGGTGATTTTTTACAGTACTTTTTCGAACGCTTGCAAAAGATAAGATAACGATAACATACAGAGAACAGAAATAGAAACACGTGGAATAGAAAACAGCTACAGTGATCGGTATCGAGGCAGCGATAACGTACTCGATGTGTATGTTTTCGCCTTGTTTTGTTTGTCTATTCTTATTCTTTCATTACCGTTCATCTTGGATAAAATGACACCGTGCCAAAGCAAGGAATCAAACCTTCTAATATCTGACCATCTGACGCATAGAATCACTACGCCATCCTCAGCTATGTTGTCCTTCTTTCTGTGTAGAAATTAAGGACGAAAGCAGAAGTCGGTACAAAATGTTTAGTATACATAAAACTAGTCCAAAATTTTAGGAAGCAACTGTTAATCCTTGTATTGCTTATGATTGGTTCATATTATTTACATTATGAAACATAATTCACATAAAATAGAAATAAAAAGAACCTCTACAACCTCATCCTCGTCCGCACACTCGTAAGCATTGTTCCGGATCCTCACGATACACATCTAGATATAGCGAAGGTTTGCAATATATTCAAATATTTTGTGTTGATCATATCTTAAATGCTATTTATTAATCTTGTGATATAAAAAAAAAGTATTAATTAATAGACTTCATTTATTTAATTACATATAAAGTTAGAATTTTACAAAGGTCTATCTCTCTGGCTCTTTGTTATTATTAAACAAACCAATTTTATGTAGATCAGATCTTGAGACAAAAAAAAAACAATAGAATTAATATCAATCTGACTCTGGTTCTTCTTCTTCTTCTTCTTCATCATCATTATCAGCAGATTGTACACGTTTTCGTTTTGTTTGCTGTTCATTATCCGATTCATCTTCATCTGAAGAAGTTATTTTTCGATGTTTTGTTGAAGTTGATGATCGTTGTCCAATAAATTTTTCATTTGGATCATCATCATCATTATCTTCATCTTCACTTGTTTCTTCACGTTGATATCCACCTAAATAAGAATTTATAAATTATTTTTATTATAAAAAAAAAATAATAAATACCTTGTAATTTTTTCTTTTTAACATTTTTTTTAATTGTATTTAATGATTCTTGTTCATTATCATCTTCATCACCATTACGATCTTCAAGATAACTTGCTGACATATTTCGATTTCTAAATGCAGCTCGTTCACGTTGTCGTAATTGTTGATTACGTCGACGTTCTTCAACTTTCATTTGTTGTTCTTCTTTCTAGAAAATAAAATATTTTGTATATAAAAAATAATTTATTTAATATAATAACAAACTCTCATCATATCTAAACTATTTATCATAGGTGCTTTTATATTGGATAATACACGGACTTTTGGTGCTGGATTAGCTTTACTAGCAAATTTAAGTTTTAAATGTGCTAATGAATCATGTGAATGTTGTCTTAAAAACAAAAGAAAAAGAAATTTATTATATTTATAAATAAAATTAAAATATTTTTTGTTCTTACCGGAATGAAAGTTTTGTACGAAAAACAGCTTGAGCTTGCATACTTTTTTGATGACGAACAAATAAATGATTATGATCACTTTGAATATTTGCTTTCGATACATCAAATATTTCTTTACCAACATGTAAAGATAAACTAAAAATACAAAATATTCTTTTTTTTGTTTAATAAAAAATTCAAATTTTTTTGAAATACCTTCCATCCGACCAACGTACTAATTTTGTATTACTTTCACGTATAGTTTCACCATTTTCATTTGTATTAAAACGCCAACGAATAGTATTTTCAAGCTAAAGTTTTTATTAGATATCAAATATTCAATGAAAATAAAAAATAATATTCTTACTCGTAATTTCATGCGAGCTTTACTTTCTTCATCATCATCATCACGAACTTCTTCATTAAAATATTGAAGATCAAATGGTCTAAATAATTAATAACCGATCATAATGAATATAATGAAAATTTTTTTTTTTTTACTTTGGTTCAACTTGCATAAAACTTGGTAATTTAACAAGATGAATATCACGACCAAGATCACATGTAACATGAGGTGTATCAACAGGAATTTGTTCTTCTTCTTCTTCTTGTTCTTCCATTAGTTCATCTTCATCACCGATCTTTTTAAAGAATTTTCTTATTTTATATATTAAAATACAAACTTTATTACATACTTCTCCACCATTTAAATCATTACCATGCTTTTTTCTTCGTACACCACCTTCATCTTCACTTAAATCACTTAGATCTTCGCCAAAGACATCTTCTTGTGTGACATTTTGAGCTAAAAAAGTTTTCGAAAATTTAAAAAAATTTTTTTTTTCTGATTTTTATTTACCAGCTTCAACAGAGTCTTCATCTAATGGATTAGTGGGATCAACTTCATCTAGAATAAAATAGAATAAAATTTTCAAAAAAAAAAATAAGAGAAACTATCGGGATTTATTGAGTTTATTTAAATGGGTGGATTTATCTAATGATAGTATATAATACATTTAATAGTATCAAAAGAAAGGCGCAGTTCTTTAGATTCATTTCTCATTCTTAATTTAATTCGTTGCCTTCACTAGACTCAATCAGATCTAGATTGAGAAGTTCTGAATGTAATACTTTTCATAGAAACATTTGTGAAAGATTCCAGACTGTTGCGGATCCTTTAATTGTTATATCCATCTGTTAAGACTAAAGAAACCAACTCATTTTCCCTTCACTCTCACCTTCGAAGCGGTACCGTTTATGGACGACAAAGTGCTCGTTGGGAAAAAATTTTTGAACTCGACGGATTCTAACCTTCAGCCTGAATTAAGTATCTATTTTTAGCATAATTTCTTTCGTATGATGATAAGGTGTATAGAAAATCCCAATAAATCCCGATAAAATCATTCTAAAAGCTGTTGGTCTTTGATTATACCTCGTGTTTCAGTTTCCTCCTCCTCTTCTTCTTCTTCTTCTTCTTCTTCTTCTTCTGCATTTACTGAATTATGATTTCCCTCTTCTTCTTCTTCTTCTTCTTCTACTTCTTCTTCTTCCTCCTCTTCCTCGTGTTGATGATCATCTTCTTGTTGATTATGTTCTTCTTGTCCATTAGCATCATTTTCTTCTTGCTCTTCTTGTTCTTCGTGTTCTTCTTGCTCCTCATGTTCTTCATTTACATCATGTTCTTCTTGACCACTACCATCATTTTCTTCTTGTTCTTCATGTTCTACTTCTGATTCTACTTCATTATCATCAATTTGTTCTTGTTCTTCTTCATCTTCATCTAATAAACAATCAAAATTAAAAAAAAAAGAATTGAATTCCATAATTTACTTACGTTCATCATATTCAACAGCTTCATCATTACTATTCATTATTCTAAAATAAATAGATAATATTCATATATATATATCTTTTTTTTAAAATGTAAATAAATCAATTTTTACTCTCATAACAAATATTGAAGAAAGAAAAAAAAAAGTAAGACACTAACAAAAAAAATTCGATTAATTGCACAAAATGACAAATTTCACTGTTATTGCTGAGAAATAGAATAAAAAAAAAGAAAGGAATAACTGTTTTCGTATGTTTTTTTTTCTTCTTCTATAAAATAACACAACAGCCTGCTTCTTTGTTTGGTTTTGGTGAATCTACTGGATGTCTACTTCCACCAGCATCTGTAGATTTAACTGTATTTTTAAATGGTCGTACAAGTCTCATTAATTCACAAAAGACCTTATCAACATTATGTTTTGTTTTTGCTGATGTTTCAATATATCTTATTGACCAAGTACGCGCTTTTTGTTCAGCTTCATCAGATGAAACTTGACGTTTATCAGATAAATCAAATTTATTTCCAACTAATATTGCTGGAATTGTTGTTCCAGTACCTTTTACACGTAAAATTTGTTCACTTAAAACAAAATCAAATTAAAAAAGTTTGTTTTTTTTTTTGATTAATAATATATCACATACTAAAGGTCATTCACATCAGAAAATGATTCAGGATCAGTTACATCAAATACAAGAAGAAAACCTTCACCACTACGCATATATGTATCACGAATACCTAAAAAACAAAAACCAATTTTGATTTTTTATAAAAAAAATATATAAAATTCACCAGCATAATTTTCTTGACCAGCTGTATCTAAAATATCAATTTGAACTTCTTCACCATCAAGCATAACTGTTTTTCGATATGAATCAGCTTTTGTTGGTTCATAATCCACAACAAACTAAATTAAATAATTAATTTCATAAGAAATTAATTTATATCTTCCTTACTTCATCATACATATATTGAAGTGTTAAAGCTGATTTACCAACACCACCACTTCCAACCTAAGAAAATAAAATATTTTCAAAATTAAATGTAGATCTTTTTTTTTACCATAATTAGTCGATACACAGTTTCAGGTTTAGACGTTGCCGCCATTGTTTAGTTTATTTGAAGATAAGAGTGAAAGACAAAAAAATAATCTATAAAATCTCAGGTTTCGTCAATGACAAACAATTTATTCTTGTTATCATTTAAGTAATAATAACATATATTATATTATAAAAGGAAAATAGATTTCATTGGATGATTTATAGAACATATAGCATATTCGTTAGAGAGGGAGCTAGTTTACATTGACATGTAGACAATGAAAACAAAGAAACAAATAGCAGATTCTAGAATAAATTAATGTTGATCCTTTTTAGCGAGCATTCACAGATCCCAGTGTCAAAATGTTGTATCACACACGATCGTAATCCTATCTCATACAAGCCACGACATTTCGCGAAATACGTTTGCTTACGACTGCAAATAATTGTTTTTTTTGCTAACTTAAATATTTAAATTGCTAAAGATTTTAATGGTATCTCAAAAGAAATACAAAGTGGACATTTTGTGGAATAAACTTCATTCTACAAACAAGTATATACGAAAACTTTCTTATAATTCAACTTTAAATCAAAAGAAAATTCTAAATATATATTTAGAAAGAGCATGAAATTCTTATTCTAGCTGATTATGTTTGATTCTTTTCTACAACTTAAAACTCCACAGATCACCAAATTGAGTTATTTTGATAAGACTTTCTCTATTCAGGTTATGTACTTGAAAAATTTCCAAAATAATATCTGTGCAATGAACTCTTTTTTTGATGAGATGATTTTTTTAGCTATAGTTCTCTAGAAGACAATATTGTCTGCTCTTATTTTACGAATAGAAAGACGTATATACTCAATAAAACATTGCAAGATTTCAAAGACCATAAACGTCGCTATTTTCTTCTTTGAGTTTTAGCTTAAACCATTATCTAAAAATTTAAATAATTGTATGTAACACATAATGAAGTTTCTCTTATTAGTCATAATAGTCTTGTATTTTCAAAACCTATTAATATCTTCACAATAAGATTATGCAATTAACATGATAGTTAGATATTCTATGTTCAACTTAAATGAATACTAAACCTGGTAGGGTTTTTAAAAAACATTCCAGAAAGAATTTGGAAAAGCGCGTGTAATCCTGGTCTGCGATTACGAATTGTTCAAAAAATATAAACTTGCAACTGGAAATGTTCGTTTGATAGAGTTAACTTCAACAGCTAGATTTTGTTTCGACATACACTGATGGCTAAAAATTTCTTACTATTCATAACGTTTATCGATATTTCAAAGTGTTAACTTGGAATTTTGATTGGACGTAGGTAGTGAGAAACGCTGGTCCTTTTCTGAAAGAAGAAGGAATATCTATCGATGTGTACTCGAGAAGAAAATTCATTCCGAAGCCGTAGATGCTATTTCTAGGAATGAACGATTTTAAACTCAACTCGGAGCTACACTCTGAACAAAAAAGATATTTTACCCAAGTCTAGTTTTTCCATCAGTAATATACCAATTACTTATATCATGCTCGTATTATCTCAACTATTACTCTACTATATAAAGAAAAATTATGCTAAACACAAAATTTTTACGATGACGTCACATTTATCCTGTTCAACATGCAATATTTTTGAGAAAAGTGTACCGCATTTGAATCATTATTAAAAGTCAATTATTGTTTATTAGTTTTTACTAGTATTTCATAAATGGATTATTGAAATTTAAAATATGATATTTTCATAACGCTATTATAGCGATCCTAATGAAGTATTATTTTGAGAATAACTTCATGTAGATAAAAGGAACAAAATTTCTTCTGTTTTCCACAGAAAGATTATACAGGATAGTTTAAATAACATTTGAGAATGAAGGTTGGAGATTCATATTAAGATATATAATTAGTTTCAAAATACGATGAAACATATTGTAATGAAGAAAACTGTGACTGATGTTTAATGTATATATTTTAAAGATATAGAGAAACGAATTTCCGAATAATAAAATATATTTTCTTACCTTTTAAAGTATACTCTACAAGGTGATATAAACAGTAATTTCGAATTCTAATATAAATACTTATGTCTGAAGTATCGGATTACATAGAAAAATCGATTTACAAATAAGCAGACGTCCTTACGATGAGAATTAACACTGAAATATATTTATGTTGTTTTTATGTATCTTAGAAGTAAGTTATCTTACGTATTTATATTCAATGAAGTTAGTTGGTTTTTTCTAATTAATGTTTACTTACGTGAATCAATCATTCGTGCTATTTCATAAACGTCATGATGAGTAAGACAGATGAATATTTTTAGCACACGTTGTTTGCATCGCTCTACACTAAATAGTTTTAACTTTTTTGATTCTTTCCTCGATGTAAGACAAAAATAAACGCATATATATATATATACGACCTAGTCTTTTTACTAGATTTTATAGTATTTGCACGCCGTTGAAATCGAGTGACAAGTTTTTGAACGCACGCACATCTGTCATATTAATAGATTCTTTGCGTTTAAATGCGTATGGTAAAAAATGCTTTGTTGACAGTAAAAGTTCATAACTTTCATTGTTATAACGCATACATTTTTTTATCAGACCTCTATTTTTAATCATTTAAACAATCTAAATGCTAAACTTTTTGACAGTTTTATGCTGTGTTTTTAACTATACGTTAAAAGTATTCAAATCTCAATATTTTATGCGTGTTCTATAAGTATTTTTCCTCACATGACTAGAATACAAATTGTCGTTTCATATAAAAATCTCGATGACTGATTTTATCTAAACTTAAGCAGACAAGATTTTATAGAAATGCATATTCATTCTCTGAGAAAAGCCTATTTTCGGACGTTAAGATGCTTGTCATCGGAAGCAGTCGTGTGAAGATTGGCAGCTTAATTTTTTCATCCAAGTGTATGCGAGCACGTAAAGTTTGACATACCTCTTTTATTAACGTTTTTATGTACAGTCTTCAAACATTAAAAAACTACAGCGTAGTTGCTTATGAACTATATTTTTACAATGTTTTCTTCTATGGATCTTATTGCCTTACTTTCCTGCCAAAAACTTGAATTTCATTGTTCTTCTATCTTTGGTTAAAAATACTCTTTGTTTCTTTTACACCGAAGGGTCTCCTTTTTTAACTAAAGTGAAAGTCTGTATGGACATGAAACAAGATAATTTTTTCCCTTGTCTACTTATATGACTTATGTTGCTTGTTTTCATATAACATATGTTGCTATCCTCTTGTCACTTCATTTTTTTATCATTTGTATGATTCTTTTATTTCGTTTTTATTACTCGAGCGATATACACTTTTCATTCGGTGTGTGCTGCATTGTGCATTTCTGCTTTTAATCTTATTGGAATGTTTGTTTTTAAAGCATTGTATTTTCATTATGATCAACAGATCGATAGGCAGATGCATGGATGGTTATTTAGTTAGTTAACTGTATAGCCAAATCGACAGATAGATAGTTGGATTAGTATATAGCTATTTAGATAGATTCACCCAAATAGTGTGACAAATAAAAATATCGAAAATAAAAATGTCTAAAACAGATAGTTAGCGAACGTGACATTTAGATAAGTGGTGGGATAGCGAACTAGGGAAGTACACACCTATTGTTCATTTCAAACCGGAAGTAGGATGGCTATTTTTTGAATAATTCTTCAATGGGAAAAGCTATCGATCTTCGGTTTTCACCATCCGAAAGAGGAGATGAAATTGCATCGATCTGTATAGATCAGATTTTTTTTAAGCGGCTTCCTATGATTTCGAGTCAACTTTATCGAAAACAAAATATTAAGTCGTATGTAAGTTTTGGAAGCTTCATTTTAAGGAGTGTATCAGAACATCCAAGAAAAGCTCTATAAACTGTACAAGCCCGGTGTCGATAGTTCCAACCAATCGTGGGTTATAGATATTTTAATACATTTTCACCACCGACGCTTCGCAAAAAAAAAAGACTTTTTCGAGGAAAAGTGTGTCTTTTCAACCTAAAAACAGCATCGTTTTTTTGAAAAATTTGTATGAAACTTTCAAAAAGTCTGTTCAGAAAATCTTAATCTATACAGATTGATGCAGTTCCATCTCCTCTTTCGAATGGTGAAAATTGCAGATCGATAGCTCTTTCCGTTGAAGAATTATTCAAAAAATAACCACCCTTCTTCTATTTTGAAATGGATAATAGTTAGTTGGTAAGCTAAACAAGTAGATAGATAGAGAGATAGTTAATGTTCATCCAGCGCTGTGTGGTAGCAGGTATTTTTTTGAATAATTGTAAAATAACAAGTGCTAAATGGTTTAGGCATTTTACGTTGTTTACAATCAAAAATGAATTAGGGCAGCCTAATGATGACACTTTAATTTAATAGTTGAAGTTAAAGTGACATTTTAAAATTCGGCTTCTAAAGTTAGAACAACATACTTTGACACTTTAAGTTTAAAAAAACAATCAAAATTAGAATAATTACGCCATTGAATAAGGAAAATTTTATAGACTTAAAATGTTCCTTATGCAAAAGGTATCTTGCAAAAATAACGATATTTTATAAAGTTTGATCACAGATTTTCAAGATCGAAGAATTCGAATCCGTTCTCGGTTTTTAGCAATGTTAAGGATAAGCTGAGAAACTACCAGTCCCTCGCCTCGTACATCAATATTAAAACTAATACTGATCCATACCAATATCATTCAATATCAATACCTCAATTCCGTATTGGTATTGGTAATAAGGATAATGGTATTGCTACATCCCCATACCCAATCCCAGCATCCAGGTACCGAGAATAATCGAACTCTGGAGCTACGGAACCAGAAGTTCCCGGTTTATTCTCAAATTCAGTGTATGCCTATTAACAGACAGATTACTAGATTCAGATAGGGGGAAAAACTAAGCGGATAGACATAAATTAAAACGATAGATTAAGGTACAGGACTAAGGGTTCGGTCAAGCGAATAGACTGTGAACTTACACATAAGTTTAGAATGGTACATTGAGGAATAGATTAATAGGTTAGGTTAAGCGGAGAGGCTAAGGAATTAGGTTGAAGGAATGCACATAGATTTAGGAAGGCAGAATGAGCCAGAGATAAACGGAATAAATTAATAAGTTACATTAAGAAATTAGACTAAGAAGAATGGTTGAGAATTCGATTAAGAGGATAGGTAAAGGGGTTTCATTAAGCAATTAGAGTATGAGATAGGTTATGAGATTGTATTAATGAGTAGGTTAAGGGGATAGACTGAGGGGATAGATTAAGAGGTTAGGTTAAGGGACTAGATTAAGGTACACGAATGCAAAATTCATGAGAAAACCGTTGTAAAAAAAATTTGTGTTAACATAAGAAAGATTTGGGCGTTTTGGGGTGGTAATCGAGGTTTCCAATTGCCAGCTAGAAACGTCTTTAAAAACAAGAGGAATACACGTTTGAACTCATGTAATACATAAACTATATAAAATTCCGTGCACGATGAAAGTTAGCGTGTTCACGCTTCATTTCATTGTTTGCGTTACGTTGACAATTGCGGGTCCCGATTGTCATCCAGAAACGTTCAAAAAATATCGATAAATACGCAACCAGTTTGTTTTCTAGTTTACTCAAAAGAAAAATATATGGTGTTTTTGTTGTTAAATATCGCTCGTCACTAAATATTTTTCATGTTATTTTTTTGTGCACTTTTGGGTCACAATCGAGGACCGTGATTGGCATCAAAACACGGCTAAATTTTTTGTAGAGTTTTCACGCGTTTTTCCAAAATCTTGTTCGCTCGGGTAGTACGAACTGTTAGAATACCATAGAGCTAGTTACTTGAATTTCAAAGTGTGTGAAATTTAGGTATAAAAA
>JAJEKB010021026.1:32670-82638 GCA_022393335.1 Macrotrachela quadricornifera
TGTTGTGCTGCTTGAGCTGCAGCATTTCGTTTACCAACAACTATAAAAAAAAAAATTTAATTTAAAACAAAATTATTTTGTAAAATTAAAAATTACTATGAAAATTAGCTGTTGGTTGATAAGCAAGTCTTGCCCATCTTGGATTAGCAAATGTATTACGTTGTTTACCGAGCACAAGTTGTGCTACACTACCAGCTCGTCGACAGGCACATCGAATGCCCTGCATAATTGTACAACTATAAAATCTAAAATAATATAAACGAATAGATTTTATGGATGAGACACGAACATATAGAAAAAACGGAGTTCATACACGAAAAACAACTGATAATATTCTTTAATGAGGCTATATGATAAGAATAATGGCGATTATTTTTATTTTATTTTTATTTTTATTCAATTAATTTTAAATAAAAACGAATAAAATTATATAAAAAATAATTTCTTATTTAATATAATAGAATAATTATAATAACACACTTATGCACTTGTATTTAAAGGTTAATTCTTAGTAACTTAGACAAGATTTAAACAATTAAATCAAAAGAAAAGAAAATAAGAACTAATATTAATAAAATTCATCGAATATTTAATTAAAATTCATTAATAGTTGATAATACAAAGAAAAGTTAGACAAAAAAAAATGAATTAGTAATATTTTTTAATTATTCTTTTATTTCTTAACCCTTTTAGGGCTAAATATTTTATGAAAAATTTCTTTATATTTAATATTCTTATTACACATTGTAAAAATTTTGCATATTTAATGATAGACATCGCAACAAGACACTATGCATGAATTAATATCATATTTCCTACACTCGCAACTTGTCTCTGTTTTCTGCTTCAGGTCATGGGTCATGCGGCTATAGATAAACTAATGCCTTCGATCGTAGTTAATACTTTGTTGTCTTTGACAAAACGTGTCATGCTTTTAGATGTACTGACATCTCTATTGATTATTTCTTTTGTTTATTTGATCGACTTTTGTATACCAAATTCTTGTATACGGAAGGATATTGCAAGTCTTGCATTACAAGTGAATCTTCGCTGCAAAATTTCCAATTGCATCATTTCTCGCTCAAATATTAAATTGTACATTAAAATCTATATTTCACTCCTTATGAATCCGTTTGGTATAGCAGTAAAAAAAAATAAATTTTTTGAAATATTGAATAACGAATGTACTCAAAAAGATAAAGAATAAACATTAAGAAATATTTTGACGTATGGTAATCTCCAAACAATCAGAAATATAAATCTAATATTATTTTTAGTTTGTCTACATCGAGAAATAGACTTTTTTTTCTAGCTCTACTTGTTGTATACGTAGAGACTATGCAGCATCGATTTTGCGTATTTGTTAGGGCAAATCAATTTGTAAAATTTATATATCTATTATATTTTGTGATCGTGACTGATTTTTGATGTAGAAAAAAAGAAGGCGATTGACGACACAAACAAATGAGTACATTACAATGTATCAAAACATACAAATCTACGGTAAGTGCTATCTTATATGTCACTAGACTCATATCAATGGTAAAAATAACTGTTCATATAACAAACATTTTAGGACAAAAAGATACTATTAATATCTCTAATTTAGCTTTTCATTGTGTATTTTTCTAGTTAATGAAATCTTCGTAGAACAGTATTTAATTTTAGTAACAAAATCTACGAAATATAATCCATCTATAGATTCTGAAGTCATGTTGACATCTATTTTATCTTTAAATATTATTCATGTTTCTTTTATTATGCACTATAACTAGATGATAGTTTGTCTCCATTAATTATATTTATCTTATATGCATGCGAATGTGACACGTTATATTCTTCAAAATATTTTTTATACATGTATGTCTAATATGCTACAGGACTAGATTGGTTTTTTTTTATGTCACATTCAAGTAAATCTTTAAAGGTATGTGATAAACATGATAGTCAATTGAAAATGTCAGATATATATTTTCAAGTTAGAGGAAATGTTTATTTTTGATTATTTGAAAACTTTTTTTAAGCTATCTTTCATATTTATTTAATATTACAAAGAAAAATAATTTATTGTTTTTTACAGACATATTTACCCACTAGTAATTGACTTCGAGATAGAAATTCTTTTATTCTTCTAAGAAGAATACTAGATACATTTCATTAGTAATTAGTAATTATTTCTTTTTTTGTGCCAATTTATACAACTTAATAATAGATTCTATTATACTTTAATCATAAAAATTGCAGATGAGTTCTTCAATTCATTTATGTATTTAATTAAAAAGTTCTATTATCATATTAAAAATATTGCGCTTATAATATATTCAATAGTATATTACGATGCTTTTAAAAAGAACACGAACATCATAAAATAATATTCATAGATATTTAAAAATATTAATTTTTAATCTTTTAGGAAAAGAAACTCTAATGAACCATTAAAATTATTTATTAATCCATAAATTATGATATTGAAATATAAAAATATTTTATTTTTCTTCGTTTTTATTATAATAAAAAAAAACTCAATAATTTTTAATTATATTTAATTGAAATTTTTTTATTATAAAGTAAACTAATAACATTTACTTCTACGCAATATCATGAAAATAATAAATATTTTTGACAATATCATTTATTATTGATATTAAATAATCTACTTTAATATCCATGATATTTTTTTGTTTCTGCACAAAGAAAGAAAATAAGGCAAACAGAAATATGTATTTAATTATATCATGCAACAATACTAAATAAAGAATTTAATTACAAGTCTTTGTTTAGATAACAAAGTACAGGATGTTTCATTCTTAAAATATTGTTGAAAAAATGTTTATATTAAAAAAATGACAATCTAATGAAAAAGAAAATCAACAATATATATAAAGAATTTAATGGAACATTAACAAAATTAGTACAATAGCACATTAACAAAAAGTCAATTAGAAAGATTAAAAAATTCAAGTGCGTATTGACATGTGTTGAAAGTAAAATTTCATTTTTAGTTATTAAAAAAGTATTTTTAAGGTGAAAAATTTTCTTTTTTTTTTTTGCTGTAAATTATTTCTTCTATAGATTTTTTCTTTTTTATTAGATAGAAAAAATAGAATAAAATAAAACTGATTAATCGCTTGAGACAAATATAATCAATAAGATAAATGAAAGAAACTGCCAGTAGAAATTATTTATTCATTTATCTAAAAAAATGTGTTTTATGTAAACTTTAGAAGAAGAAAAACCCCTCGTTTTAGAATAAATTTATTTTATTTTTAGTTTAGTCAATATATGAGTATGTCATACTTCGTGATCAAGCGACTGACAAACGTCGTCATCGATAATTAGAATGTAAAGAACAACAAATGAGCGTTAAAACTAAAACAAAATCATAATGCAAAAGAATAGTTGTCAGGCAATATGTTGAACCATATAAAAAGACAAATAAATAGGTGAAAAATACTTGTATTACTTATTTAGAAAACTAAATAATGTCGAATTCATATGAGCATAGCTTAATCAAAGTAAGTGTTGCATATATAGTATATTCATTAATATTATCAATCGAGTCATTGACGTGTATAGACGATACTGAAGGGTATACAATATATTCATAATTGAAAATTCTTCATTTTATTCACTATAAATAGAAGAATTTTACAGTATTCTATAATATGAAAAGCCTCAATAGATCTTGTTTATGTGGTTGAAAATGACGCCCATCACTATGGTTAGTTATTTAATATACCGGAAAGTCAAGTCGTTTTTTGGCGTTTCCTCTTTTACTAATGAATGAATAAATAGAAGAAAAGCAAGACGAATATTAACAGGCAAATTATCTGAGGAAAACATCAACATATTACGCATAGAAAAATTATTTTGACTTTCCACAAACAATTAGTATTGATAAAATATATTCTTTTCTACTAGAAATGTCAATCGTAAATTACATCTCTAGATTATAATTATTAATATAATTATTTTTCTAGGTCTAGAAAAGAGAACAAAAAAAGGTTTTTTTTTTTCTCCAATAATTTCTAATAGCTTTTAACTATAAAGTCTCTGTTGCACTATAGATATTATAAAATGCATGTAAAATATTTGTACGGAACTCTTCCTAACATTCACATTATGATTAGATGCCATAAAACTGTCATTCAGTTGATTCACAATAGTCAGTAGGAGAAGAAGAAAAAAAGAAGAAGAGAGAATAACTTATTCGGTGATTACACTATAGCAATAGAGAAGAAAAATAGGCGAAAAAACAAGTGCCTCTCTCTTTGGGATTCTTTCCCTATTTTCTCTATCCCTATACTTATCATTCTTCTATATTTTTGTCTTTCATTTATTTTGTTTCATTACATCCCAATCAAAAGCAACCGATGACATACTCACACGCACAAATGTTCATTATAACATAAGGTTTTTAATAATATGAGCACATAATACTTATTCAAAATAAGAAGAAAACTCGTGTCATATTATAATAAATGAACATCTGCATTTTCTGTCTTTTTTCAATTGATTGTCATATCATTTTGACATATTGAATTATCTAAAAAACAATATGAATTCATAGTAAGTATGCAATTGATTATATGGTTTTTTTCCGAAAAGAATACTTCTATTTTTGTTGAAGAATGAACATGCATTTAATCAAATATCAGATGCATAGAGTGCAAGGAATACCACAAGAGAAGAAGAAAAAACTATTATAAGCCTCACATAGAGTACTAAAGCACATCCTTCACTTATAAAATTAATTCTCATGAAAGAAAACAAACGTCTTTGAGTTGAACTTGCATCTTCTTTTTTTTTCCTATAGACATCTAACTCTGTAAAGCTTTAGACAAGAAATAAAATAAGGTAAGATCCATAGTATTCAAATCAGAGGTAGTGTAAGAGAAACAATATCATTCTATGTTTTCCTTGAGGAAATTAATTTTGAAAGTTGAATTTTTGTCAAATAATAATGTTTATATTCAGTGTAAGAATTAATTATTATTGATGTGGAATAATATAACTATTAAAAATAGCAAATGAATTGTTAAATTAAAAAAAAATATCTTTTTTTTTTAGATAATTAATTTATTATCCATGGAAAATATATTTTAATATGAATACTTCAAATCACACAAATATATGTAAAAATATTGAAGATCGGTATGATACATCTTCAAAATGTTTTGATGATATGTTTATACCACCAACAGTAACTGAATGTGATTTAATGATACTTATTTATCGTTTAATACTTATTGATTGTTATATAAAAAAAATATTTTTTCCAACAGCTGCAAGTCTTGTATTTATTGGTACTGTACTTAATTTATTTTCATTATATTGTTTTCTTAAAATGAATAAACGTAATTCACAAAATGTTTATCTATCTGTATTATCATTAGGTGATACAATTAATTTACATATTAATTTTACAATTCCATTATTAAGACAAATCGATACAATCGATGTTTATTTTACTAATTCACCAATAGTATGTCGTATAAATGGTTTTTTAACAGAATTCTTTTTAATATTTCCAACATGGATTGTTGTTTTATTAACATTTGAACGTTTAATATGTGTATTATGGCCACTTAAATGTTATTCATTATATACACATAAACGTGCAAAAATGTCTATACTTACATTAGCATTTTCTGTTATGTGTTTATGTCTTTATCGTTTTGTTGATTTAAAAGGTATTGATCAAGTTAGTGTTTTTTCAATAGCTGCATGTGATTATAAATCAAATCAAGAATTATCAATAATAAGACATTTCAATTTATTTATATGGGCTATTCTACCAGAATGTTTAACATTAATTATGAATTTAATTATTGTTTATAATATTAAATTAGCTACACAAAAATTTGAACCATTTTATTCTAAAGCTCGTCAAACGAAATATAATCAAGCAACAAAAACAGTTTTACTTATATCAGTATTATTTTTGATTTTTCATACACCAACAGGTAGACGAAAAAAAGACTTATAATTGATATTTTATTTTTTTTTCTTATATGATAGGTATTATGATTGCACTTAATTTAATTTATACGACAAAAGAAATAACAATTGGTTTAACAATAATACTTGTTTCAAGAAAAATAACAGTTATTCTTTATGAAATAAGTTTATGCTGTAAATTTTTTATTTATAATCAAACATTTCGAAATTTTAAGTAAATTTAAATTTTCTTTTCTTAATCTTAATCGCTCTTTTTTTCTTTTCTTTTCTTTTAGAGATATTTTTCACACATCATTCTCACGCTTTTCTCGTCAAACAAATTCCGCTAAATTAGGTCGACCAGTACTTTGTAAAAGTCATGCAAATAATCATCGTGCAAAATCTTTTCAGTTTAGTCAAATAAAGGCTAATAATATTCATCAAGCAAAGGAAACGGATATATTAGTTCGTCATCAACGTAAAACCTCGACAAAAACATCAACAAGTATATCAAGACCAAGTCGAGAACTACATCAACAACAAATAACTGCTATTATGATGAACAAAAATGGTGATCTTAAAGTATCATTACCTGAAACGCCTAATTTATTAAGACGATATACTACCGGTACAAAAATATCATTTAATAATCATTTATTATGGCGTACTAAACCTCAAACAACTTTATGAAAGAAAATAAAATTTTTTAATTGTTATATTAAAATCATTATAAAAAAAAGTAAATAGGCAATTTCATGTAATGATTATTTTTAGTTATGTTTAAAAATAACATTTCATTAAAATCTTATTTGTATTATCTTTTTTTTTCTAAGATCAAGTCAGTCACTATTATCATATTAAATTCGTTTACTCAGCTGAATATGTTCTTGCATGTTTTAGACAAACTGATTATAATTAATGACATTTACATAACGCCTTCATTTCCTTCTTTTCCGATAAAAGTCCTCAAATATAAATATGAATAGAATCAAGGGTGGTTTTACTTTATAGATGATCTACATCTAAAAACGAGTTGAGGTAAAATACTTTTGTAAAAACTGAATTTCATTTTTATGTAAATTTATCAGATTAAATAGCCTTGATTAAGTGAATATGAATTTGAACGGTTTCTTTTTCTTTCTTTTATTTCCAGTAGTACAACAGTCATCCATGATGTTTTTTTTTTTTCACGTGAGTTAAATTAATTTTGAGATAGAATAGAACGTTGTTGTTGATGTGATGGATTTAATTTTGTTGAATGAATATCACGAGAATAATTAATATAATTAACAAAACTTTGTGGACTTTTTAAATCATTATTAAATAATGATGATAATGTTCTTGTTGTTGTTGCACTATTTGATACTGATGTTCTTGTTGAAGATTTTCTATCAGCTAATACACGTCGTAAAGTACTATCTTCATTTTGTGGACGTTTTATACGTGAAGATATATTTTGTTGTTTCAAATTTCGTTGTCGTTCAATTTGTCGAATTGAATCTTGTATATAATCATATACTGTACGATATTGTTGTGAAGAATGTTTTTGTTGATATGATTCTAATTGTATATATGATAATGAATTATTTAATTTTGAATGAGATATTGGTCGATTATGTGGTGATGATGAACGTATATGATAATATGTATTATTTAAATCTGATTTTTCTCGTTTTGATTCTTCTAAATATGTATTTCGATATGCAACATCTGGTGCAAGATTTATTTGAGTAGTTTTATCAGAATGTCGTTGCCAACCAAATGATGAAGTTGATGTATCATGTATATCAACATTATTAACATGTAAACCAATCATATGTGGTAGATTACGAATTTTTTGTTGATGAGAACGATGTTCGATTGAAGGACTAATATGATCATATTGATCATTATCATTTCGTGCTGTTACTAAAAGAACACTAGGTGGAGGTGTATGTTTTCTACGGAAGTATAATGTCATATCAACATCGGCAGTACTCATCATTTGTATTTACTTTCTTTTTTTTTGCTTTTTTTTTTTTCTTATTTGTAAGTGAAAGAATAAGAAATTGATGTATGTTTGTACTTCATCTGTTACTAGACACTTGAATAATGAGTGTGTTCTGTACAATAGTAACAATTACATAGCAAAGTTAATTTCATTTTTTTCGAAAATGTTGAATCTTTGACAATAATATTATTCTTTATTCAATTCGATTCTTTTTTTTTTTTTATATATATTCAATGTGCACTTTATCGATTTCGCTTTCTTCCTTTTTATATCATAATTGATGTCATTGTAATTTTTTTTTTGTAAATTAATTAGTTTATCAAACAAAAAAAAAACTCGGTCAGGGGGTAATGGAACATTTTTTTATAAAATGCATAAAATTTCTATGACTTTATTATTAAGAGTAACCATTGACATGTTATATATTATTATTATTATTATTGATTCTTTTTCTCTTAGTATGAGGTTTTAAAATAAAATTTATTTCACCGAGTTGCCAATCAACGAAAGTAAATAAATATCGTTTTATTTAATTCATCAAGAATTCAATTTTTATATTCTACAAAATAAATAAAATTCAAACCATATTTGGCTATTAATAAACTATGAGAAAAAAGACTATGTATGACTTCTTATTTATATTCATACATACGTTTCAACTATCATCATTATTCTAATCATCATCATCATCTTTTGTTCTTTTCAAATCGTATTCTATTTTTTTTTTTTATGTCAACAACATATATTCGTATGATTGTAAAATGAGAAAATAGAAGAATTGCAAGAAAAAAAGGCTTGCTTGTTGTCGCTTACACTTATGAATTTTTTCTTATTTATTCAATCATCATTCATTTATTTACTTATAGAAAAAAACGAAACTAACACATCAAAAACATCATTCGATTGAATTTTGTATTCGAATAATCAATTCATTTATGCCAACATCCAGTCAATCACAAATTCTTTCTGTTGTTGATTATCAAATACTTAATCAACAACAAACGAATGTTCAAGATGGAACAATAAGACCTTCTACTCGTTTATTTACTAATCAGGCATCAGCAATCGAAGCAAAACGACGTCATTCAAAAGATTATCGTCGTCCATCAACAGGAAGAAAAGATGATGGTGATGATGATAATCAATCACCACCACCTCCACATACCACCGCTCGTCGACGAAGTTCAGGCAAAATTAGTGATGGTAAGATATATAAAAAAAAGGAAAAGAATTTCTCATTCATTGACAAAGATTTTAAATGTATAGTTTATAACAGGAGTATGCTCACTTATATATTTATTCGTTGAGCTATAAGCTCGTCTTATTATTTTATGAAATCTTTTAAATAATATAATTTTTAAAGGTATTCCAACACCTCGACTATCACAACGTGGTGATATTCTTCATATGCCAAAAGTTAATCTTAATACTACGGGTCAAAGAGAATCAAGAACATCAATGAATTCAGCACCATATCATCGAAGTTCATTAAATAATGATAATGATGTTGAAATAGAATATAAATTACAACAATTAAAACATTCTACATCAATAAATGCTCATGATAATTCATCATTATCAGATTTAGAAAATATAAATGATGATGAAGATAATCCAAATCGTGAACGAAGATCTAGTTTATTAGATGAAAATTCACGACGTTTACTTATATTAGGTACTATACGTCCATCAAAAACATTTTATAAAAATTTACCTGATGATGATGTTGAACATCTTATGGAATATTTTCGTCGAATGAGAAATGCAAATCGAAGAATGTCATCAGATGAAATTAATCAAGAATTAAAAGCAGAATTAATAGAATATAAACCAAAAATTTGTAAGTTAATAATATCAAAGTTTTTTTTAAATGATGAAATATATATTTTGCTTTAGTTTTTGATTCTGCTTGTGTTACAAAAAATCAGGTAATGAATGTTGAAAAAATAATTGAACAATATGCTGATCAAATTCGAGCTCAAGAAGCTGATATAGTTAAACTTGATCATCCATTTCGTTTTGTTATTAAAAAAACTAATAATGATACATTATTAACAACATTACCACGTGAATATAATGATTGTTTCTTAACACTTGTTACTCGAGCAGATCCATTACGTAAATCAGATTTAATTACTGAACTTATTCAAAAACAATTTTTAGAAGAAGTTAAAGCAAATTCATTAGATATCAGGTTATATAATATTTCTTGATGTATGAAATATTTTTTATTTTTTTTTTATTTTAGTTATTTTCCTGGTGGTATTAATTATGAAGTACCACGTGAAGAAGTTAATGAAAGTGGTCAAATGAATCTTGATACATATCAAAAATTAAAAAAACGTTTAAGTAATCGTAAAATTTGGTATTTTAGTGGACCACCTGAAAAAAAACCAAATGCTTTATTAGCAATAATTCCAACAGATTCATCAATTAATATTGATCATCAACAATTACTTGAATGTCTTTATGAACGTTTAAAAACTTTTTCAACAAATCAAAATATTGATATTAGAGAACGAATATTATCAATTGAATTTATTCCATTAAGTTGTATATTAAATTCTTATGATATTGCAAATCAATTTGTTATTGATTGTGATACAATAGAAACTAAACAACAATTAATGGAAAAACCATTAAAATATAATTTAAATAAAAATTCCATGACAATTGAATTACAATCTTATGATGAAAATATGCGAAGAGAATATGAAAAGTCTGTTAAAGCAGAAAAATATCGAGAATTAATTAAAAATCATGAACAAGCTGTTAAACGAAAATCATCTACAACTTAATATATAAAAAAAACATTTTCATTTTTTGAATAAATAAATTTTTATCATTTTCTACATATTTTATTCTAAATATATATTAACATTTCATGTTGCTTACAAAATAATGATTAGAACAAAAACATTTAAAATATGTAAATACAGAGACCTATAGAAAATTAATATTACTTCATTTTATACAGCGCTAAATGACAATAATGTATCCTATTTGTATTAGAAAAAGACTAGAATCAAACGAAGTAGCTCAATTACTTTAGTTCGTTAAAGCAATTTTTCTTCTAAAGAAACTGGATAAGACATCTATGATATAGTTTGTTCAAAAAGTCTGTGTGTATGATTGTTTGTCGGATAGCTCCAGAACAGAAACAGATAGAGATCTGCAATTTTCATCAGTAGAAGGAGGAAAGGAATGATCGTCTTTTCTCCTTTATTGTATAAGACAAATTCATTTTAAAATTAACTTTTTTTACAAAACATCAAATGAGTGTACGAAAATATTCTGTTGTTGAGATGAAATTTTTAACAAAAAGTAAGAAAATTCAAGATAAATCCTTATTTTTTTGAAGGAGCAAATAGAAAATCACATTTGCTTAATATTAGAAGCTGTGACGATAAATATTTAAATTACATGTTGAGCTATAGATTTCAAGTTTTTCAACAAACAGTCACATACACGGACTTTTTGGACAGACTATAGTAATGTGTTATTTTGCGAAGCATATATACATAGAATTTAAAGGAAAAACTCACTATAGAAGACATGAAATGATAGTTATCTAACGGCTTTACATACAAATGATGATACTAAAATTGAAGGAATACTATAAGTAATGAACCATTTGTTCTGTTAGATTCCAAACCACCTATATACCTGTACGGCAAAATCACTTCAACAGTTATCAATATGTGATAATGATCATTTGGTTTTTGACGGAACATTTAAATCTTGTCCACATCTATTTTATCAATTTTACACAATTCATTCAGTTCATAAGTATTTATCAATGCCAAAACTATATACACTGTGACGTGATAAATAAGCTCCAACATGTATCTTCCTGCCCAAAATAAACGGAACATCTTATTTTTCTTCATACCATTCTCATTGGGTTGTTTAACACACTCTGAAATTTTTAGCCGTGTAGTATGAGAATCGGCAAAGAAAACTATAAATATGTCTTATGCACTGATGTAGCAATGAAACGAAACTTTGTTGTTTTTCCACTGAATTTCTTTTTTTTTCTGTTTTCAATAATATCAACTTTTGACGCTTACATTAGGTTTTTTCAGTTTCAATTCCACTGCTAAAAACTTTTTTGAGTTCAATTTATTCACGAAATACTTAGAGAAAATGTACAAAAGAGGAACCATTCGTCAAAAGTCGATATTATTGAAAACAGAAAAAACCAAACTCAGCAGGAAAACATCAAATTCTTGTTTCACAGCTACATCAGTATAGATCATTAGAAAATGTTTATTCAGGATTCTAAAACATGTTCTCGATGCGGTTGAAAGCGATAAAAAAAACCAATGGCCGTACAATAGCCCTTTCCGTTGTTATGTAAACAGTTATCGTGACAGGTATCATTTTCTTTCGTATTGCTCCATTTTGTGACGCATCATAACGACAACCATTTTTCACCGTTTTCGAGTCATCTACAGACGGTTCTTTAAGACATGGATGAGAATTTGAACCAGTATCCGACACGGATCACTTTTTGTGTGATCCGACCCGACCCGAGCTTATTGTAACCCGACGCGATCCGAGCTTATCGTAACCTGACCTGATCCAAGCTTATTGTAACCCGACCTGATCCGAGCTTATTGTAACCCAACTCAACCCGACTCGATCTGATCCGAGCGTATTGTGACCCCATCCGACCCGACCCGAGTCGGACACTGACTTGAACAATATGTGACTTTATCAATGCTTTCAATGCACGGCTAACAGCATCAAAGACAACACACAATCACAGTCCATATTTGGGCAAAATATTGACATAGTTTATTTGTTAGTGTTATCACATGCAATAATAGTCATATTTAATGCAAAAATTCTTGCTTTAGCATTAAAGGCAATTCAAATTATACTTGTAAGTTTGACATATAACGACAAAGAGATTCAATATATCACGAAGTATATTTTCTCTGTACCGAATAATTAATATCTCTGTTCGGGAAGAATTTGAATTAATGATATCACAATTATTCTACGAATGTCAAGTCTTTCGGTGATTATGCGTCAATTTTTCTGAATTAATTGGAATAAATGCAAAATATGAGCGTTTAATTGAGAATTAATGTCATCAAAAGATGACTTACAAACATGTCTCAAATGAATATCGAAATAAACTTATCCATTCACCATATTTACTTTATTAGGTTATTCATCAGTAAATTTTTTAAGAAAATCTAGTTTTCAAAATAATTTCATTTTAAATTCAAGAAGTTTGATTATCTCAATAAAAAAAATGTTTTGTATTTAAAAATAAATTTCATGTAGATCTTATATTTCTCAATATACAGGGCAGCCCATAAATAACTGTGCAATAATAAATTTGAATATCTCTATTATGGCTCAAGCAAACAAGCTGATTTTTTTGTCAGTGATAAAGATTTGTTCAAAGTTTATATCCATAAAAACATGCCTAGAGAGACTCTTTGTTAAATATTCCTATTGATTTCAACAAAAAAATGTTATTTTTTCATAGATAAAAAAAAGAATAATATATTTAATAAATGTTCTCTCTAGGCATGTCTTTATGAATATAAAACTTGAATATGCCTCTATTAGTGATGAAAAAATCAGCCCGTTTTCTTGAGCCGTAATGGAGATATTCAATCTTTTCTTCAACAAAGTGATTTTGGCACCATTTTATGTGTTGTTTTTTTCTTATCTATGAAAAAGTATAATTTTTTGTTGAAGTCAATAGCAGAGCTACCATCTTTTCTGATTCTAGTAGAAAAATTCTACTTTTTTAAGATTTTTCTGTTTCTTTTCTGTCGTTTCTGCTTTTTCTAAATACTGTTTTATTTATATTTTTTACCAATATTTTCCATCTCAAAGACTTTTTTTCACAATTATTGCGTACAAATTAAATGCGAATATGATTAGTAGTTGGTTATCATTCTCATTCAAATATAACCTTCCTCTAATCAGCACACTACTCTCGAAATGAGGAAAAAAGAAAAAAAAGAAGCTTTTGTCTTTTGGTGCAAGTTTATTGACTAGTTTCTGTAGGATTTTAACGTCACTTCCTCAGCATCTAGAAAAAGAGAAGAAGTCGTTAGAAACTCAAGAGTAAAAATAAACTAAAACTCCTCATCGGCTGTTGTAGTTTTTGTTGTTGTGGAACCCCCTCGTCGGAACTAGCATCATTAAAGCTACCGTTTTCACGACTATTTCTACTACCTTCATCTTGGCCACCGTCTACCATTAATATTGATAATGTTGGTGGTGGTAGAGGTGGCAGAGAAGGATTCTGCAATTCACGCGCTCTCGCCAGAAGTTCTTGGCGGCCTATCGTCCTTCTACTTACCGTTCCAACTGCTGCTGGTTCTGAATGAACCAGAAGGTGGAAACGGTGTAGTCGAGTAGACCCACTTCTTTCCATACGGCCCATCATAATGGCATGATTGCCTTTGGGTTTTCGAATGTTCCTATTCTCGCCAGATGTTGTACGACCAATGTAGTGGATACCGTAGCTTTCGGGTTGAAACATTTGTTTCCTCTGAGAGAACAGATAGTCCACGATGGTACCTGCTGGTTGCGCTCCTCGCTGTTAGTCATGAAGTATTTACCCACAGGTACCCACATGGCCTCTCCTGTTCTTTCGCAGGCATTCAAATGTCGAATGGTGGTTCTCCTCCAAACGGTTGTTGGTGGACCATTTGAATTCTGACTGGCCATTCAACTTCGAACCTGTTCCGGAGAGAAGACTCTGGAGAAGGGGATCAGGACTGGCAGATCAGCTGCCTCATCCTCAAGATTGTTTTTCCTGACGCCGAGCTACTGTGTGATTAACTGACATAGCTGAACATATACCGAAACAGTTAGTAATTTATGAAGAAAAATTAATTAGTCCTAAAGGAGACTATCCAGATCAGCTTATCGTCAGAGAGCATAAGCTCGATCTTAGAAGATGCTACATATTTCTATCCGATCCTGATAACCAGAACGATCTGATAACAACTGCTTGAAAAGCACGAGTATTTATAGTGTGTTTTCTTTTTATCTATTGGTTTGTTAAGGATAATCTTAATCGACCATTCAGTATATTCTCTTAATAGATCAATCAGATGTGTTGATTAACTGACCAATAGAAGTCTAAAATGTTCTTTCCATCACTTATCTATTACTTCAATTAACATTGAACAATTTTGAAAATAAACATCCATCTATATGTACCAGATTGTTGAATGACTATAAGCACCTCACTATATTAGTGGTGAGTTCGAATCTCACATTGGATACGACTATACTTTTTCTTTTTTTAAAATAAATAGTTCAATTTTGTTTCCTTAGAAAAGTTTGTAGGAGTGAAAAGTTCATCACATCATCTTAGAAAACAATTTTTTCTCTCTTTGCCATACTAGAATTCTTTTAAGTTCTAGTTTTTTGAAAATAGACTTAGAAAAGTTACAACATTTCCAAACTTGCATTATTCCTTGGTGGAATTATAAATATCTAAAAAATGTTAGATTTTCGACATAACAGAAATTAAATTTGATTTTCCAAAATAATCGTTTTCCATAAAAATAGAAAATCAACATTGATTGTAAATAAAATTCAAAAAACCAATTTCGAATTGAGAAAAACATGTTTGATTAATGACCCTAAGGAGGCCATTGTTCATTCATGTATACAAGTCAACTGATAGTACTGTGCGTCCATTACTTTTACCAGCAGCTGTGACGAGCTGATAAATTATATTTTTTCAGCTACCGACTTAGTCCATTTTGTGGGTACTCAAATTAAATTAAATTAATTAAATAATGATTTATTTATTTATTTTGTTTCGTGCGTTACTATGAATTAAATATTTATGAATTTATTTGAACTAAAATTAAAATGAATTCTTTGTTATATTTAGTGCATTTCATCAGTTCAATGTTTATGAATTTATTAAAAATAAAATTAAAATGAATCATTTATTTTATTGTATGCATTTTACTTTGCAAACAGGTAGTTATCGTAGATTTTCAAATTCTTAAAAAATGCTCGAATAGCTCAGTTTAATCCGAATATTTAGGAGTGTCCATATAAATTCACTCATGATTTTCTAATAATAACATAGAATTTTTTATTTCTATCTTCTTCAATATCACATTTTCAAGAAAACGAAAATTCATACGAGCATGTATCCAAAAAAGAAAAAGGTGACCATCTTTCCAGCATCCATCTAGATTCCTTAACCACTCGGTTATTAACACCAGTGAACTAACGACAATAAATACTTCTCAGTATAACACAACACAGCAATCAACAAACCTACTGATCATAATTTCACAAACATGAAGACTGTTCTACGAATATTCGCGAGCCCTTGGGTCGAATGGCATTGAATCCCTGGATCAGCCATTCCGAAGAATAAATGATTGTACCAGATGTGAGATTCGAACTCGCCACTACCAGTGAGTGATACCAATAGTCAATTCAATTATCTAGTACAGATATGTGATTATTTTCTTTTAAGTTTACTATTCAATGACTTAACAACTGACTCATGCACACAACATTTCTGTCACTTATCAATCATTCAAAAGAACACTCATTATTCTTCACTTAATGAAACAATTCTCATTGCACCGTTGACAGTCTATTAAAATTATAGTTTATCTAAAAGATCGTGTAAATAATGATCAAAATTTGAAATTTGATCTAAAAGATGCTTTTAATGAAGTATGTGCATATGCAAAGAATACCATTGAGACATATGATAAATAGGTACCTATAATCATTATGAAATTCAGGTTTGGCAAAAATTCTATGATTTACGAAAACAAAGACTGTTGGCTAAAGAATTATTTAATATTACGCATACACGGGAGGCTGAAACAAATATTACATTATGTGAAAAGAAAACTTTACATTCTACATCAGCATGTTGCGAATCTAACAAAATTATTACATGAAACATGAGAAAACTCTCAGCTCCTGTTATTGCACATACAGTACATGATTTTATGCTTGATTATATTAAAGAAACTACACAAGATTATTCAAAATGAGTATTAATACAACTCGTTATGCTTTTATTGATAAAGATGAATGGGATGCTATAAAAGCATTTGAAAATGTTACATCAGAGCAACAAAAAATCTATGCTAAAACCTTTTCTAAGCGAGCATTAAAAATCTATCACAAGAAAAAGAAAAATTTCCATCTAGTTGCTGCACATATAACATATGATATAATGCCAAAAATCTTACTACAGTATGATTTTAATCTTCAATTGGATGAAAATTCGTTTTCAAGTAAACAAGTCCAGGAAAATAAAGAAAACATACATAAATTATCAAGAAGTTTTCGTCTTCAAGCAACGAAACTCTGTCTGAAAATCATTAAAGAAAAATTTGAATTTCAAAAAGTCAAATTCAAAACTTTCTTAAAGGTTTTCCACAAGATAGAAATGAACTACTATTAGCACAAGCTTCTGTTAATGATGATGAGAGTAATAATATTAATGGTCATCAAGAAGAAGAAATATTTACCCAAAAACTTCTATCACAAAGGCAGAAGAGATTACTTCATCAAGATGGTTCATAATTAACTAGTAAATATACAGACATTGCACTAAAAAGAACTCCTTTAAAAATCGAAAGAGAAATGTATTTTTTAGCCGAACACAGCCTCAAAAAGATGCCTTTCGTAATACAGAAAGCACGAGTTTTGAATCCAGTATTACGAATGGATTTCGTGCTCGAAGCATAATTAATGAAACTAATATACATCTAAATAGGAGAGAAGAGGTTCTTCTTAAACTTGATACTCCATATATTCCTAATAACTCTTATCTCGCTTCAGAATGAGGGAACGATGAGATAGAAGTGGTTATAAAGAAAATTAAGAAAAAATCTTCGTTGGACATGGATGGATACTACCTAAACAACGGATGCAGATCTTCATAGGATCACTTGAAAAGATCTCAACTGATTGCCATGAAAGCCATCCTCCATCCGTTCAATTAAGAGAAATATGAAATTTAAGAAAGAAATTTGAGGCTGCACAAACAGTCATCAGAAAGATAGATAAGTCTAAAGTTTTCCATCTTGGAAAATTTGATGACTATAAAGTGAAAGCTCAAATACATATGTATGAGACTAAAGCATATCAAGATTTGGGTACAATAAATCCACTTGAATCTTTAGTTGAACATAAAAATAATTTTCTTCATGGCTTATGGTATAATAAACATATCACACAAAGATAATATGAGACATTAAAAGTGAACAAAGAAGAGGCTAACCTAGTCTACCTTTATTTCTTAACAAAAGCACGTAAACCAGAAACACCGTTGAAACTCATAATGTCGGGTCTAAAATTTCCAACCATTGATATATCGAAATGGTTAGATGGTCTATTAAGACCTATATTCGATCAATTAGCATCTGAAACAACCATTTCAAATGGAGTCCAATTAATTAAACAAATAGGGAGATGGTCGGTTAGTTATTTAACGCCAGCCACATCATTTATAACTATGAATGCTACTGATCTACATACAATGATTCCTCAACAAGGAGGAGTAACAGTCATAATAAGATTAATATTCTGTTGATTTTGCAAAAATAATCTTGATTTTGTTCGATACAACTAGTTAAATATGCTCATATTTTCTTTTATTCAATCTCTAAATCTTAAGAAGTTGATTGATTTTTTATTTCCTTCACTCTCTAGTGATGCTTCTGTTTAGTGGATATTCCCAAAACTGAAACATTCATTAAATGATAAAAGAATTTATATAGGTAGAGGAAAGAAACAAAAGTCGAATTAATAACACATTTTAATTCATACTTGTCATGTATGATGATATGTATAGATAACATACAATGCACAAGTAATGGTACAAAATGTTGATTTCTATTATACTTCGATAGAAAGGTGCTGAAAGAAGTATTTTTTATGAAGAGATAGAATTTTTCCTTCTCTTTCGAATCGTACATAACTTTTTTGTTTTATAACATGTGTATAAATGAAAGGATACAATAAAAAAGAAAGGCGTCCTCAAAACAAATGTGCACTTTTCGCGTAATTTAGAGAAACGTTAGAATGTGTTAATTCCTTTATCTTTTGAATAGGTCTTTAACAGTGGCAGCGAAAACAAGGGAATGGTTTCCAAAAATGTTGCCCACGTAATATTTGAATAGAGTGGAGCATATAAGCCTTATTGGGGTAGGAGTAAGAATTTTACATGGTCAATTGAGCCTACCCAAGCTTTGCTGGATTTCGCAGCCACTGCTCTTTAATAAGCGCATTTTGAAAAGAAAATTTTCTTCTATTTCAAGCGATGCACGTTTTATATTTGTCACTTAGTCATAAACGAAAATTAGACGCACAAAAAATTTGTAATTCTTAATTTAATTAGCCCAAGAACATCTTATTAGAAAGAAATTAATTTGATTTTCATGCATTCATTATAAAGTCCTTGTAAAATAATGGTTCTTTTGACTTTTATGAACTCGTTAAAAATAGTCTGTAAAACGACAGCTGATTATATTTAACTGTCATCCACCGATGTTTTTTGACTAATTTGTATAAAAATTCCAAAGTTTTTATTCGATTCTTTCTCTTTCTTCTTCGTCTAGCTTTTTATTCATGAATGTATAACAAATATAAATCATACACCGTTCGAAAGAGAAGAAAATTTTCTTTTTCGAATGTATTTATAGAAGAGATATGAGAGTCGACATTTTGTATCGTTCTTTTAAAAAAAAAGTTGTGGATTTGTTTTGAGGGTGTCTTTCTTTTTTCGATTGTGCCCTTTCATTTATGCATGTTTTGTAAAAATAATTTATGTACGATTCGAGAAAGAAAAAGACCTCTATTTTTTCATAAAAAATTTTTTCTTTCAGCACCTTTCTATCGACGTAAAATAGGTGTTAACATTTTGTACCATTGCTTTTGCATCATATGCTATTCAGTAGCCTATCAAGATTTATTAAAAGCTATTAAATAGAACAAGAATATGTGCTCAAAGGAAAATATGTTCAAGAATTCAATCTATTTGTTAATTAACTGTTTTCTTGATTCTGCACAAGAAAGATCAAAGTTTGATGCCAAAATTCTTAATTAGTACACTATGACAAAGTTTCAAAACAATTTTATATCATCAATATAATTTCTGCTTTTTGAACTTTCAAAAGTGGTAATACCGGTCAATAGTGTTATTTATCAAAGAATCTCACAAGGCATATTTTCATAGATATAAACTTTGAACAAATCTCTATCATTGATAAAAAAAACCAGCATATTTGCTTGAGCCATAATAGAGATATTCAAATTTCTTATTGCACAATTATTTATGGGCCACCTTATATATGTCAAACTTCTTTTCATATAAATAATAAAACAAACTAATTTTTCTTTCTAAGCTTATAAAATATTCTTTATTGCGTTAAAAAGTTTATAATTTTATTTTTTTTATCTAAAAGTAAGAAATGTTCATGGATTTATCTTTATTAGAACTATCGCTCCAATATTCATAAGCTCCATGTTTTTTAATAACCATTTGAATAATTTTATCATGTGATGCATATAAATTATGATCACAATCAAGTCGAACCCATCTTACTTTTGCTGCATCATCACCTAGAAAAATCATTTATTTTTATAAAGCATTATAGAAAAAACAAACAACTATTTACCAGCTTCTAATTTTAGATCTTTGGTTAATTCACCTGTTTCGTCATGCATATTAACGGCTTCAGATTCCATCCAAGCATTATCTATAATTAGAAAACACGACATGAATAGATTTTTCTTGTCAATAAATATTTACCAGTATTTCGTGGATCATCAATATAGCCTTTGTAAATCTATTAAAATTTAATAGAATATGAAGTTTTAATAAATTATAAGTTTTCTTTACTGAAACAGCTGTTTTAAATAATCTATCGACCTCTTTAGCACCATCAGTATTAGAATTCATAGCTTCTTCAATGAATTCTCTTTTGATGGCTGTTGATACATGTTCACTAAACAAATCATCCGTTATTATACATACAAATACAGGGTGATCCAAAAGTTACTTCACTAAAAGAAAATTGAACATCTCTATTATCGAGATGTTCATAGCATCACGGCGACGCTAGGTTGTTTTTAGAGGATATTATAAAGATGCATAAATTTGCATAGAATTTCAGTATGTATATATGTATTATGCTAGAATTCAATGAATTGCATGGATTATTAATGATAGTTTCTATTCAATACAGTCAGAACATGAAATTTCAACGATTTTGTCATAAACGTCTCTGTGCTATTATGGCTCGACTTAATGGACTGATTTCTTAGTTAGTGGCAAAGAATTCTTTACTCTTTTATCGTAAAAATTAATTAAACAACTACTTTTATAAAGTATTATTATTAGTCTCATTAATAAATTTATAGTTATCACTTAATAGAATGACAAGAAGAAATGAAGATAAACTTTATGAATAGGACGGTATTGATACCTATAGAGTAAATTTTTAAAAACAGTTTGTTTAGACTTTGAAATTCATATTAGATAACTAAAACGAATAGTTAAATTCTTTTCGATATCGATTCATTCCCTTCCTTGCGACAGCTAGTGTTTCATACTTGTTTTCATTTCTTCTTGCCATCCTTTTAGAGATTAATTGTAAATTATCTATAGAACATTTCGTCTTTTTACGAAGAAAAACATTGAGTAAATTTTCTATCACAAATCAAAGAATCAGTTCATTAGATCTAACTGTGTGAGAGATATTCAATTTAGTTTTGATAAAGTGATTTTTGGACCATTCTGTACATTATAAATTTTTACCCTGGATCAACCATTCCACCTGGTAAAGCTAATTCGCCACTATCCTTTCGAGTAATGAGTATAATTTCTAGGACTTTTTTTTTACCATCATTCTGATCTTTAGCCCAACGTGTTACAACTGGATCACCCGCATGATTTGGTCCCCAATGACCAAGTAAACCACGACCAGATACTAAAAAAAGAACATTTTATTTATAAGAAAATTTTTATTTATTTATTTATTACATACGTCCAGTACGTCCGTAAGGATTTTTTGGTCGATTTGTAACTTTATCAATTTCATATTTACCTGTTAGACTTGTTCGATCAATTTTATTATCAAGCGCATTAAAATTTTTAACTTTGTTTCTTTAAAATTATATTAAAAATAGAATTTTTTTCTAAATTATTTTAATTAATCTTACGGATCAGGATCATCAGCCCAAGGTGGATTTTTTAAAACAGCTGGTGCTGTATATTCTACTGGTTTATAATCAGACCAATCGGCACTCCAAGGAACTTTTGTATCTGGTACATACGCTCTCTAATAAACGAAAAAGAAATTGAACTATTAAATAATATTTTCACGTAATAAAAAATCCTACATTAACATCATTAGTGCCAATATACGGTGATATCCGAGATTTAACATGAACACAATCCATTTTTATTGATTGAATAGTCTTTGAAAATGAATATGAGAAAAAGTAATATTGTCCGAACGCGCAAAGAACGATCCAAAAAATCAATGTTATATATTTAGATTTTCTCGGCAAATATGAAAACGTTTCTCTTTTTCTAGAAAAAAAACACAACGATTCTGTTATTATTCTATATTATTTAAATGAGAGAAAATGCGCTTATTAAAAAAAAATAAATGCGCAAATGATTTTTATACTAAAAAAGAACGGAATATGATTGTGGTAATTTTTTCTTCCTAGCTGTGCAAACAATTTTATTTTTATTCAAATTCTTATGTCAACTCTCGATAAGAAATTTTTATGTTATGAAAAAAGAGAATGTTTTTTCTTTCTTATAGAAATAGATGTTTTCAAGTGATTAAATATTGCCATTGAATTTTTAATTGATTGAAAGCAGGATATCGTTTCATGCTGAAATTCATCTTCTACCTACCTGTTATATAAATAAATACAGGATGGTCCATAAGTAACGGAACGAACTAAGAATTGAATATCTCCTTTACATCTCGTGCAAAAAAGCTTATTTTTTTACCAGTGATAGAGGCATGTACAAGCTTTATATTCATAAAGTAGTTAACAAAGAATGTTCCTATACATGCATCTATTACTGAGAAAAAAATCAGCTGCTTTGCTTGAGCCGTAAGGAAGATACTAATTTTTGGTTCGTTCCATAACTTATGGACTACCCTGTATACTATTTCAATACAACGGAAGAAAAATGAAAACTTTTTTTAAATGATATTGCTTTAAAATGAAGCTTTTGAGGGATATATTTAGAGTTTGTTCGTATATGAAAAAGATGTATTCTAATAAGTTTATCTTTCATTTACGAGATTTTTCACTTCTATCCATCTAAGAAGTGTTAGATTGGTCACCATGAGTATTTCCTAGGACTTGAATATCTGCCTTTTCAAAGTAAAGTTTTTCACTCCTACAATATCAATCGGAATGCAAAAAACTTTTTCTTTCTCAAATATCTTTAGGAACATTACTTATATGAAATTTTGCGCACCATTTATGAGATATCATATTTATATTTTGAATGAGTCGAGTTTTGTATGTGAAAATAAATTTTTATTGTCACATGGACGATAGTGTCATTTTCCTGCGTATCACTTTACTGCTACGGGGTGTCAAATAACATTTACGCCTACCCCTACTACACAGCATCGAACGAGCACATTTCAAAATGTCTAAGCTAACGTAACTAATGAATTGAAAGATCCGGCTTTTTTCGATATGAGAAAAAAAATGAATTTTTTGAGATTTTTCGATTAGGTTTTTAAATTTTTTATTGCAAAAAGATGACTGAAATTTTTTTGAAGTATGCAGCTTTGTAGAGCTCGATCAGCTCTATCGAACCATGTAAAAATGACTTAAGTTCGATGTTATAAAGTCATCATTGATAATTTAAGTTGTAGAAGAAGATGTAAAGATTATTTAACACTCTGTATATAAAAAAAACATTGTGTTTTACCATTAAAAGTATGTATAGATGTATAAAAATAGTTTTTCTATTTATTTGAAGTCGATTCAATTTTCCAAAGAATCGACTTCAAATAACAGAAAAACTATTTTTGTACATCTATACATGTTTTGAAAAGTGAAAAACCATGTTTTTATATATAAGTAAAGTGTTATGCAGGAAAATGATACTAGAATCCATTTGCCGATAAAAACATATTTTCATATATAAAATTTGAACTCATGTGAAATATAATTTTGTTTGATAAACAAATATTTACTCTAAAATATAAAATATTTCAGGAACTTTGAAAAAGATTTGATTTTACGAGTAAGCATTTACTTTAGAAGAAAAAATGACAATATCCTAGAAGGTACCTACAAGTATCAATATTCGAATTATATTGATCGAAATCGAACTTTACATAAGATAGATAGCAATTTTAAATGAAATAGATGATTATATTAATTTAAATTTTGAAAGGGGTTATATAGCTTCATTGAAAAGAAAAAAATTGAATTTTTAAAAAGACTTTGTTTTACTCTTCAGTCACATTGGAAGATAATAAATGCGAATCAAATTCGACTATATTGGACACTGATACGCACTATTTTTCTATCTTTTTATTCATTTTGATGATTATTTCAATTACCAAACAGTTTTAGAATATGTAAAGAAATCGTGATAACCTTCATAAAAAATCTAAAATAATTTAAAAAATATAGAATCTATAATTAATTAAAAATAAATTGTATTTACCTTTTAATTATTTATACATATCAAAGAAAACAAATATAAAAACTTCGTAGAATACAATACCCATAAGATCACCTAAAACAAGAAATATAAGCTTTAACAAAAATAATAAATTACCTTATTATTAAGTTATTAACATTATTTTTATATATATATAATCAATGTTTAAAATTGAATTTACTCGTTGCCTACGCACGAATATTTGATTTACTTATTCAATCTCACATAAAATGAAAGGTAAATTGGAAAATTAATCATTCGTGTTAAACTGACATATTAGCGCTACAATCAATTTTATTTATATTCTATAGCAAAATAAAGAGAAACTTTGAATGGTTTATGTAAATTTCCAATAGAAAATTAAACTAAATTAAGGGATTAATTTTTTTTTTTTGGAAATTTTTTAATTGATATGGATCATCAAAGAAATAAAACAGTATTAATTCTTGATCATGGCAGTTTTTTTGCTCGTCCATCAGGCGTTACATTTAATGTTAATGTTCAAAATCCAGATCAACAACATGATGAAATAAATAATGAAAATACTTTTGGTATGAAACCATTATGGACATGTGTAGTTGAATGTGTTCTTGAATATTGTCGAATTTTATTTGATATTTTTGAAGATGATGCGTTGGTAAAAATGAATATTTTATTTTTCTAAAGTTTTACCGTTTTTTTTTTCTAATTAGATTACACTTATAGTTACAGGAATTGATCAACGTGATCAATCATCATGGTGGAATCGATATAAAAATCTTTCACAAGTAACTAAAAAAACATTTTTTTTAAAAATAAAAATAATATCTTGAAATATTTAAATTTAGTGTATGGATTTTTTTTCTGGTATTCAACCACCAAATGAACGTTCAATAGTTAATGATGATGATCTTTTAAAACATTCACTTAATGAAGCAATAACAGCTTTATGTACACGTTCAAAAAAACAAAATATTCCAAGTGATTTAGATTATACAAATAGTGGACATATTATTCTTTTTTCAAATTTTAATAAGTAACAAAAAAAATTCAAATATTTTATTTTATATTATTTCTTATATTTTAGTAAACGTATTGAAATAATTGAAAAAGATGCTCGAACATTTCATGAATCTCATAATTATATGGCACTTGAAGTATCTGAGTAAGTACCAAAATAAATTTCATTTATTATAAATATATTATATAGTTTTGTACCATTAACAAAATGTGATTTAACATTAATTGATGTTCGACCACTTGATCAATCTATACCAACAACAAATTCAGATACACATTTAGTATATTTTTATTTTTTTCTAATTAATTATAATAATAATATATATTTAAAATAGGTAACTTCTATTCTTCATCGTACACTTTATTATGCTCAAGCTGGTCAAATGTTATTTACACGAATGTTACAAATTCTATTAAAACAACATAATTTAGCATTAACAACAGTAACGGGTATTCCAATGAAAGTAAAAATTAGTTTTTTTTGTTTTATTATTCTTAAATTTATAAAAAATATAATTTTATAGGAAGATGTTGCTTCACGTTCAAGTTTAAATTATGATGTTGATATTGTTCATCCAGCTGAAGTTCATGATACATTACGTGAACGAACACCATTAAAATATTGGCGTCAGATAAAAGATGATGTAGAAACAATTGTTCTTAAATGGAGTGCATTTTCATATGACCCAGAAAGTAAATATTAATATAAAAAAAAAACAATTCGAAAATAAAAATCTTTCTTTAGATTATTATGATACATATTCAGCTTATCGTTTTTCACCATTAGATGTAAATAGTCGTGAATCAGCATGTTTAACAAATTTTTTACTTAGTGGTAAATGTGTTTTACTTGAACTTGGTAATTTACCAAATGAATGTACAATTAATATAAATGAATATAGTGATGAAAATAATTTAAATACATCTGAAACTGATATAACAACATCAACATCAAATAGACTTTTTTCTCATATGATTATATCACATAATCAAGAATTAATGATACATGCTATTGCATTTGGTTCAAATAATCCAATGAGTAAAATAGGTCCATGTTATATTGTAACAGATGAAAAAGATAATGTTTCGTTGAATGATCTTGAAGAATTAATGGATGAAATTGATGATGATACATTAGAAAAAGATTTACGTGTTGAAGTAATTCACGAGTTTTTTTTAAAATTTTTTTGCCTAATCTATGAACAGTCCTAAATTAAGAGTTAATAGGATGAAATTGAAATTTTCTTCGGTAAGTATTCTATTCTAATGAAATTTTTTCAGTCATCATTGGAAAGAAGATTCATATTGAAATCGTCTCGGATCAGATAGATTTTGTCACGTCACAGAATTACAACAGATTGTATCATATGATCTGTGGTACATCATAGACATGTGAAGCCTTGTTTATTAATTCTTTCAGTTATTGCAATTGTCTTACTTTTTGAATAACTTGAGAAGAGAAATCTATATATGAATTATACTCTTGGTGGTGCTCCAGAGGCTAATTTTGAGATTATTCTCAATCAAATTTTCATACACGCCCATACCCTCACGAAGTTAACTAAAATATTCCTTTGTCATCTCCGTAGGAGATACAGGAATCGAAATATATAAAAAAAAATAATAATGCCTCGTCTTAACTTCACTCGGATTGTTGTTTGTGACAAAAGGATTTAAAATTATATAGAAGATTTTTTCTATAACAAATCTATTTATTTGTCTATTTGAAGAGTTTTATTAATATTATACGTACAACAACACTTTATCCATTAGAAACAAAGACCAGTGGAAAAATACCAATTGAAGATTGTAAAAAATATATTTATGTATATAAAAGAGATATTATTTAATTATTTTTTTAGCTTTTCGACTTCTTGAACGTCATACACGACGATGTCCATTATTAACAAATGAAACAATTCTATTTAATATGCCACCTGTATAATTTTTATTTCATATTGATTAGAAATTTTTTGTTTTATTTTAGCCTATAAATTTTTTAACAAGTGTACTATTACGTGAAAAATTGTCAGATGATGATGTATCAAAATGTGTTATGGCTTTAAAATATATTGATACTATGGAACGAAATGGTGAAGCATTACCAGTACCTAATAATTTTCAATATACAACGAAAATCACGTCTGCGAAAGCTAAAAAGTAAATAGATTTAAGATTTTATATTATTATTAAATAATTATAAATTAAACTTGACTCGGATTTTAAAGAAAATTCTTAAATATAATGATTGTTCTTTTATAGAGATGAAGCATATCGATTCTTATGGCGTGAAATAGAATATTTTGTTCGTGGTTATAAAGATACGTCAGATAGTCATCGTCATATTTATCAAAATATTCTTGATCGAAGAAAATCAGACAATGAAAATGATTCATCAATTTATCAAAGGTATAAATAAATTATTCTAATAATTTTTTTAATTTATATTATATATTTAGTAATAAAATTGATTTTGTTTTTCCTACTGATGAATCATCTAGTGGAACGACAATTTTAAAACGTGAAAAAAATTTACAAGAAAATAATGAAAAAATTCATGGACGAATATGGACAGAATTTAGTGATATTAAACAAGTTTTAGCAGGTAAGAATATTAATATATCATAAAATATAAAATAATATTTTCTTGTTTACAGCTAATTCATTACGAGATATGTGGAATCGAAAACAACAAGAAAAACGAGCACCTGAATTCGATGGTCGAACTGAATATCCTCCACCACGAATAATTCCACTTTATACTAATTTAAATACAAAACCTTCTCTTACAAATACTGTTGGAGTTCTAACAACACCAAATATACCTTAAAAAGATTTCATTTTTCTTTATAAATAAATTAAAAAATAAAACAAACTATTATTTCAAAAATAAATGATTTTGTTTTTCTATGAAATATTTCATTTTTCTTTCAGGTTTTTTAAAAAAAAGAAAAATGTCATTTGAAAGTCTAAATATTATATTAAAACAAATTTCATCATCAAATTCTTATTCATCTATTCAATTATTAATTGAAGAATATTTTTTTAATAAAAATATTTCTTTAACATCAATTGAACAAGAAAAATTTGTTCGTTTATGTTTAAGAAAATTACCTGATTGGTTTAATCAAACACCTGAACAAATAAAAGAAATAAAACAAAATTTTCATAAAAATATTCTTCAAACACCATATTTATTAAAACAAAAACAATTAATTGATTTAATATTAAATGAATTAAAAAATATTTTTAATGATTATTTAATCTATCTTTTAGTTGATTTATATGAAAAAAATTATAAGAAATTATTAAATGAACTTGAAAATCAATCTGATATAACTTATATTATTCATTTACCTGATCGAATTAGTAATATTTGTATGAAAAATATTCCAATATGTTTTCAAATTAAAATTTATTTTAATCACTTAAGTAAATATATTCAAGAACAATTAATTACATGTCATTATCCAAATATGAAAGCACAAATTGATACAAATGTCAATTTTCTTTGTCAACTTGTTCATAGAGCTGCTAAATTAGGTAAATAATTTTTATTAATTTTTTTTAAAAAAAAGATCTATTATTAAACTTAACAGACCAATTAATTGAGGACGGAGGTGAATTTCACGAAGAATATAGCTACTTTTACAAATATTGAGCAGACTATAATAAATAGTCGCTTTTCGTATTTCATCATTTAATGCTTTATGGAAAAAACAAAATATATCATAAGATGCAATGTAAAAAGTTTTGTACAATTTATATACGCAATTTTATTTTTTAAAATAGGCAAAACTTCATGATCTCGATTTTTCCACAATCCGAACAAGATTACTTTTGTTGACAACAAATTCTTTTTTTCTTATTTTATGCATTTGCAGAAAATACTTTTTTTTATAACAAAGAGTTATGACGCAGTTAAATGCTTCTAAAAATGACATTACATTTTTCATCGTATTTAAATCTAATAAAACATTATCACATGAGAATTATTTATTCTTCTACATGTCGAATATAAAGGGCAAATAGCTGCAAAATGATGATTTCATCTATTAACAGTTCTGAGCTTAATATTCTGGATAAATATGTGTATGACCTTATCTCTAATAATATAGATTGCAGAGATGTCCATCGCGGCGCTGCCGCTGCCGCGATGGCGGTGGCGGCAGCGGCAGGTTTTTTAGAAACCATCGCGGCGCAGTAGAGACTTTCATAATATCATCGCAGTAGCGGCGCGGCGCGGCAGCGGCAGCATTTTTATGAAAGAAATTTCAAAAATTCAGGAATTTACACAGAATCTCAATATTGATGTATGCTGTACGATAAGGCTTGGTGAATCTGATCGATTGGCAGGAGCACCTGTAGTTTAAACCAATCACAGCATTGAAAATCCAAAATTTTTTAAAAGTACTATCGCGGCAGCGGCAGATTCTCAATCGCGATGGACATCTCTGATAGATTGAAATATAGTTAAAAACTATGATATATTAATTGATAAAGTAAAGAAATAAATTCATTGTGTATGAAAAATTAATTTCATAAAACTTTATTCATTTGAACAGTGTATATATAAAATAAGATGACTTTTGATATTTATTCATAACAGTAATTAATCTTATTTCAGGTTATACAGAATATATTTGGCGTCCATTATATAAAAATTTATTTCTTAAAAAATGTCAAAATGATTCTCTTTGGTTACGATTAGCTCAATATTTTCTTTTTGAAACAATTGATGATATTCTCTTATATACAATTCAACATGGAAATGCAACTATACTTGATTTATTTCTTAGTGATCGTATACTTCATTTACCATTATTAGAAACATATTTAACAGATACATTACTTTTTCGTAAACAATTATCAATTGATATAGTACGAACAATTCTTATTTATTTAACAATGTCAATAAATCGAATAGAAAAATGTTTTGAAAATGTTTTTATTCGTTTTTTACAATTATGGTCACAAGAAAGTTTTATTAGATTTTCTTCAAATAGTCAACATTTATATATATGTCAATGTATATGTATTTGTTTATCTCTTAATAAACAAATAGAATTAAATAATGATAAAGATAAAATAATAATGTATATATTAAATGGTATTCGTATACATCTTGAATCAACATTTGATTATATTCGACGACGTGGTCAACTTATTGGAGAATTAATTGTTGAACGAATGAATCTATTTTCAAATTCAAATCAACTTCAATTTAATACATATGATAAAAACCATTCAGAAGTACAAATGTTAACAAATTTAGCTGATAGAAATCATTCATTAAATGATAGAGAATTATCTGATGATGAACAAGAAGAAATTTCTATAAAAAAAGGTCAGTCTATCATCAATGTGAATTATATTTTGTTATGTGCAAGCTTTTTAAAAAAACACGAACATCATTTTACACAGCAGAAAATTCACCAATAAAACAGAGTTAAAGAAGTTTGAAAATGAGCGTAATTGAAAAAAGTTAATCGTTTTGCATTACAGTGAATCAGAAATATGAAGTTTTCTCTTTCTTATCAATAAATCATCCAATCAAATTAAATTTTATAACTAATTCTACAAAATCAAAGTCATACTAATCTATTTCATTCTGTTGTATATTTATTTTCTAAAAACTAGAAACATTTGTAATGCTAAACTAAATCTCATTATTTTCATCGATTATATTCATAATATATTTTACTTGAGATCTTGAAGGGTGCGAGTGTAGCAGTGAGATACTTCTGCTTTGTACAGCCAAGAAACTCAGTGGATCGTCTCGATCTATGCTACTTTTCAGAGATGTCCATCGCGGTTGAGAATCTGCCGCTGCCGTCACCGCCATCGCGGCAGCGGCAGTGCCGCGATGGACATCTCTGCTACTTGTTATATTAGATACATGAGGATATTGTAGTGTGGGTAATATTTCCGAAAATATTTGATCATGAAAAATACTCTGTGTATAATGATAAAATAACAAATAAAATTTTATTCTTATATTTTTATAGAATCAATTGTATCCATCCCTGAGAAACCTGCATCTTCTACAAATGCAGTTATTCTTCATGAAGCATCAAATGATGATGATGATGATGATGATATTGATAGTGAATTTGAATCATATGATTATTCTCATGATACTGTTAAATCTGATATACAAAAGCCAAGTTATATTCGAACATGTCTTGCTGATTTAATTGCAACAGATAAAGTTCCTCAATTAGAAGCAGCTTTACATATATTACCATCATTAATTGAAATGTATAAAATCGAATGTGAAGAAGTTGCTTTAGAAATCACTCGTATTTTATTAAATTATAATAGTACATTTAATATAGAAAATTTTAATCAATTACAATTAAATGGTTTAATAACATTATGTAAAAATTATCCAATATTAATAAGTGATTATTTATGTAAACAATTTTATGAAAAAAATTATACAATAAATCAACGAAGTTTAATACTTAAAACAATAGAAGAAACAGGAAAAAAATTATCTGAAATAAATCATATTCAAACAAAAATTCAAGATGAATTATTTCTATCTGATGATGATAATGATGATAATTCTTGGCAATCAATTATTAATCAACGTTTAAAATTAAAAACAAAATATAAAATAAAAAATTCTTCAAAAAAAAATCTTTTATTTAAAGAAAATCATTTTGGAAATATTGTTGGACATTTTTTTTATCCATTAATTGCATTTATTGATAAATCAACACCACATTTATCATTAATCGATGGTGATAATGAACAATTATTATTATGTGAAATTTTAGCATGTTTAGGTCGTTTATGTATTCATGCACAAAATACTTTTCCACTTAAAAATATGATTAAACAATATTTACAAATATTACAAACATTACAAAAACATGATAATGCTGGTGTACGACATGCTGTTGTTTATGCTTATGCATGTTGTCTTGTTTCTATTGGTAATACATGTTATGATGAAGATTTACAAACGAATTTAATTGAATTAAAACAATGGTTTGATTATATTATTATTAAAGATACAAATACAGAAGTTCAAAAATTAACAAGATCAGTTAGACAGATTTTATTAAAAACTTTACAAGAAATAGCACAGAATTAATATTATATTGTTATTTTTTTGTTTTTAATAAAAAACGAATGTTTTTTTTATACCATAACAATCAATAATTTCTTAATAGAAAGATAACAGAATGGAAAATTCAACGGATGGACCAGAGTAAATGGTCCTCTCTTGTGATGTATATACTTGACTTTTTTTTCAAAAAAAAGAAACCTTTCAATGTACTCGCTTTCATATTATGGATTTTGTGTCATTCTTCCGACCGATTATAAAGAAACTAAATAGGTCATTTTGTAGCCCATGAAAAGTTTTAACGGTTCATTGACTAACTTTTTGTGACATAATGTCAATTGACTCGAACAAAATATTTTTTTTATTTACTTTCTGAAAATTTTCCACTAGGTTTATCATAATTCTATTTTTCTTATGTTAAATAAAAAATCATTACATATTTATCATTGTTTTATAACTTAAAATAATTGATTCAATGTCAAAAAAAATGCTTTATATTTTTTCAATAAAAACAGAATAGAAATCAATTGTATCTTATTATTTATTAATGATTATAGAATAATACAATATGTTTATAGTTTATGCATAATTAGCGCATGATTATTTATGATATAATCATATCGTCTTTTTTCCTTCGTAATTTGTTTTATTTTATTCAAGGTTTAATTTTCAAGTAGAATACAATAGAATTTGATATGATAATGATCTATACTTGAGTCGATTTGACATCGTTCAATTATTAATAATACAAATAGAATAGAGAAAGAAAAGAAAAAACCGAGAAAAGATTAGAAAAAAAGAAGCATTTATTCGTTAATCTAACATTAGTGTAAGTCGTTTTGGAAGATATTTTATTCTTGGAATTTCTTCTTTTTTTTTTTTCTACCTAATTCATTGATGTCGGAAATTTCTAAAACAATTAGATAGGAAGTATTCATATCATTAATTATCTTCTAATTTACATTTATAATTTTATTAAATGAGATGAACTATATGATTTAATTTTATTAAAAGACATTTACCGATAAAAATTAATGATATGAGAAATGACTACGTAAGCAACATAGGCATGTTATTATTTTTTCTTTTATGTTCATTCGCCTGTAATTTACATCTAGACAAATTTAAAGTCACGATAATAAATATATTAATTTGCTCCATTATAGATATATAAAAGAGTTTACATTCATGTTATTATCGACATTAGATATATTTTTTTTTATTTCCAATTCAGTGAATATATCATAAAACTTTCTTTAGATTAAATTAGAAATATATTTCTTAGAAAACTAAAAAAACTAAATATTTTATTTTAGCATTTATTTATAAATCATCAATATTCTTAACAATAATATTATCATGATGAAAATACAACTTCTTCTGATCTTTGTTTGTGCACAAATATTTCTTATTAATTGTTATACAATAAATCATATTCAAGTAAATATATTTTTAGAAGTTTTAGTTTGTTTCTATTTGATATCATACTTCTTTCTTTTTTTCTATAGAGACCCTTATGGACCGATTTTGAAGGTGAACCAACTGAAGAATTACTTTCTAAAATATTACATAATGAAGCATTATTCAATGAAGCAAATCCACCAATAGCTTCACCTGCTGTTGGTCTCTTTGACCAAGCCGATAGTCATTCACGCAGTTTTCAAAAACGAGGCAGACGTAAATAATAAAAATATTTTTGTTTTTTGTTTTCAAATATATATTTATTTTGAATTTGTAGAATGCTTATGGAAAGTATGTAGTTGGGCACTTGACAAACGTTCATTGCGTCCATCAAGTTCACCAACATCAAATTCGGTTGATACATTATCCAAACTTTTATATTAGAGAAAACGAAATGAGAAATATGTAAACTACTTCCTGTTGTTTGTTTTTCTCTCAATCGAAATTAATTCTCTTTATCGACCAATTTTAATGTCATATAAATAATTATAATAATAATAAAAAAAAAAATTCGATAAATTTTTTTTTTCTTTTATTAATATATTAATTTCATCAAATACCTAGATTTCTATAGTTCTGTCTGAATGAATTCAACCAACAGCAAAGATTAGATTTATAAGTCGAACATGACTTTAGAATAATAATTAAAAATAATACATTTGTCAGGTTATTCATGATAATCAAAAATACTTTTATTAATAAGTTTTATTTCCTAAGATTTTTCTTTATAAAATAACTTGTCAACTACATGTTTTGATTATTCAATCCTATATGTGGATAGCTCCCTAGCGAATATATGTTTATTGTATAGTTCATATATGAATTAATCCTAATATTTTTTTTTAATTTCTCAGGAAAAATTCTATAATCAAAAAAAAATAAAACAATATATGACTGACATGAGATTTCTTGTTTTTTAATTTATAACATTCTTTTCAGTACGATTAAAAACATAATCAACAAATTAATTTCAGAAAAGTTAGAAATTCTAATGTAGAAAAGATTTTAAGTCACAACTTTTGATAAAACAACAAATTTCAGTATACCATATATAATCTTTGCATGTCAGTCATGATGATCGAATGGTGCAAAAAAAAAGATTATCCATCTTAGCATTATTATTTATATATATCAAATGAAGTTTGAAAGCAAAATAATAATAATAAAAGAAAAACATTTTTAAAAATGAATATCATCAGAACGAAAAATGGTTTAGAAAATATTGACAAAAGATAATAAATTCTATCGTGTTATAAATAATTAGAATTACTGAAATGTACATCAAATTTTCAATCGAAATATTATATAATATACTGATGTTATAGAAAAACATTCATTTAAAATATAGGTTTACCAAATGAAAAGATCAGAAACAATAGAATAATCTCTCCAAGTTTTATACTTCATTTCAAATCAGATATTTCCCATTTTCTACGGTTCACTGATCATAACGTCTGATATGAAGGACTCATCTTCATACTAAATCTTTTGAAGTGTTATTATGAAATTCTTAGCTGAAGACTTGGATGTTAAGAGTATTATGCTTTGAAATTATTTAGATTTTTCGGTTGAATAAATTATACTCGACTAGAATGTCACGCTCAAATATAAAGTTTCAATATACCTTCACTATACATATTGTTAATTATATAAATATAAAATAATTAAATAGTGTGTCTATAAGTTAATATAACAAAATTTTGATTTTTTGTGTTTTACTCTATCAAAAGAAGACTTGAATGCTTTTCCTACAGAGTTCTTAACACAACAAGACTATGAATACGTATAATCGAATATAGATTTTTTCTATTGAATAGTATTTCTGAAAGAGCAGGAGATGGACTATCTTCCCATACATTTATTTCAATTTTTCAGGAAAATCGACATTTTTTTGAGGGGGTGACGAAATGGTCTTAAAAGTTCAGTATGAAGACAAATTTGTTATATCAAATATTGTACGCATTGACTTCTAGAAAATAGCAAATACTAGATCGGAAATAGACTTTCTCTTGTATGTTGAAGTCATAATGCCAATAATTGATTTATTACATCATTTTTTTTATATTTTTGATATAATAAAGAAGAAAAAATTCTTTGATTATAATATAAACAAAACAATACATAGAAGCCAAAAATATTCTTAATTTAGAATACTCGTTTATCCTCTTTTAATGTTACTGTTCGATTAAATACACACTAAAATTGAAAAAAAATTTATTAATATTTTATAATTATTTAATATATTTTATTTTTACTTTTTCATTTGTTGTATCGGGATCAATACTAAAATAACCTGTACGTTCAAATTGAAATTTATCATAGATTTTAGCATTTTTAATGCCATCATCAGCAAATGCATTCGAATTGATTGTTAATGAATTCTACAAAAAATAAAATTATAATAATAAAATAAATGTAAATATTTCATACTGAATTAATATCTGAAAGAAAACCATCAGGAACTTCTTTTCGATCTTCAGGATTTGGATGCATAAAACTAAATAGAAATAAATCTTTAGAATTAAATTAAATAGTAAATAAAATTTAATTTACAGTCTTTCATAAATTCGAACTTCACAATTATTTGGATGAGATACCCAATGAATAAAACCTTTAGGTTTAACAACACCTTCATCTGTTGCTTTTTGACATGTTACTTTCAATTCAATTGGTTCATTATTTGAATCCTATAGAAATAATTATAATTATATAACAATATACTAGACATGATTCAGTTTATATTAAACTAAAAATTCTTTTGCATTATTTACTCGAATGATATCTTGAACAGTAATGACTAAAGCAACATGTTTTAATCCACATGGTTGATTAGGTGTTAAACGTTTAAAATCTTTTGTTGGTTTCTAAAACAAAAAACATTATTTATACATTCTAAATTTTATATTCATTTATTTTACTTCATTAAAATCTGACTTTTCAATATAAATTACAGAATCAAATTTAATTGTATGACTTCCACGAGATTCATCTCCAGGAAAATTAAGTACAGTTAATTCAGTCAGTTTTTCATATGGATAATTAGTTATTGTTACTTTTAGTGGTTCCATAACAACCATTACTCTTTAAAAAATATTTAAAAAAAATACAAATACTATCAATGATCAATTCATACCGTGGTGCTGTATTATTTAATACTTCACGTACACATGCATCAAGCATATCTGGATGTAGAACAGTTTGTGACATTGTTACACCAATTCGTGCACAAAATAAATTAATTGCTTCTGCTGGAAAACCTCGTCGTCTTAATGCTGTTAATGTATATAAACGTGGATCATCCCAATCTCTAAAAATTAATAATTATTATTAATAATATATATGAATGAAGAATGTAATCATTGTGCAATTCGAGAAAAGAAAAATCTTTCCCTATATATGGATCAACTTTCGAATGCAAATGTATAATAATTACTCTTACAGATAGTTAAAAATTTTTTTTTCTAATACCTAACAACATTTGTTTCAATTAATTTCGCAATTTTTCGTTTTGATACAACGGTATATTGAAGATTTAAACGACCATATTCCCATTGAACAGGACAATATACATCAAGAGCATTACATAACCAATAATACGAAGAACGTCTATAAAAATATTTTTCAAAATTATTATTTTTTTTTTTTAAAATATTTGACTTTTACCTTGCTTGAAATTCTTTTGTACATAATGAATGCGTAATATTTTCTATTGAATCATTTAAACAATGAGTATAATCATATGTTGGATAAATACACCTATGAAAAATATAAATGATATTTTTAATAAATAGACGAAATTTTAGTTCATTGTATAACTCCTTTTGTTCTCACTTTCACACCCTCAAGATATCTAAATAAGACAATTAATTTCTTACCATTTATCACCAGTTTTAGCATGATGAGCGTATTTAATACGATAAGCAACTGGATCAAGTTTTCCATCTTCCATAACGCATTTCATACGTAATGTTGCTTCACCTTCGGCAAATTTTCCAGCTTTCATATCCTTAATATATATATATATTTATAGAATATAAAATAAAAACTAAAATATAATTTTACTTCAAATAATTGTAAAGATTCTACAATAGGTCGATTACGCCATGGTGATTCAGGCACATTATGTCCTTTTAATTCTTCACCTTTTTGATGACATATATAAGCAAGATTACGACGAATTAATTCTTTTCCCCATTCATATAATTGATCGAAATGATCTGATGCATGAGTTACTTTATAAGGTTCATAACCTAAATAAAATATTTTTCTTATAATTAAAAAGTCTTTTTATCTCATTATATATTTTGAAAATTTTACCAAGCCATGTAACCATATCATGAATACCAGTAAAAAATTTTTCTTCTTCTTTTTCGGGATTTGTATCATCATAACGTAAATAACAAATACCATTATTTACTTTTGCAAAACCAAAATTAAAATTAATTGCTTTTGCATGACCTATATGTAAAATTCCATTTGGTTCAGGTGGAAATCGTGTTATAACCTTAATTTTAAAAATAAAAAAACTATAATAGAATGAATTAAAAAAAATTTTTCTACATACTTGTCCACCTGTTTTTTTTAAATGTTCTTGCATTAGATTTAATGTATTTGGTGTCATAACATAACCTTCAGTTTTATAATTTTCACCTAAAAAATTTTTGTTCTTATTAAATCAAAACAAAAAAATTCTATTTGAATTTAACCTGGTTTATGAAAATTTAATGCTTCACCAACTAATTCTGCAAATGAATGTATTTGTCGATTATCTTAAATAATGATTTTAAAAAAATACTTCAGACAATTTTTTTGCTTACTGTCACTATTACTACTAGTCGTAGTAGTAGTAGAAGATATTCCATTTTGTTTTGGTGTTGTATCTTTTGATGAACGATCATTAGGACCAAGAAGTTTAAGTAACTAATAATATTCAAAAATGAAAATTTACATTCTATTTCTATAAAATTATTTTACTTGAGCATCCATTTCAGTTTTAACTGATTTTCCATCAGCCCATTTTAAACGTTTTCGAACTTCACTTAAAAGTGTACCAATAGAAAACTCATAACGTTGTTCAAGTAATTTAGTCTTATTTTCTTCTATTATTTCTTTTATCTAAATTTATTATTATTTTATTGATTTAATTAAAATTATCAAAATAATTTACCACACGTTCAATATCCTTGGAAGTAACTGTAATACCAATACCTGAACTTTCTTCTAATGCTTTTTGATCGACTGGTTCAGTTGGATTTGTTAAAAGATAATCAATAGCAGCTAATGAATAATAAAATAAAACAAATTTTTATTTTTCTTAATTCTACCTATTAATTGTTGTTCAGTTTTGACTTTTTCTTCACAAATATATTTGATTAAATATGGATGTAAATGATGTATTTGTTGTTTACTTCTTGTTGAAAGTGCATATAGAAGATTACCAACTGATTTTGAAACTTGGTTTTCATTTGATAAAAATTTTTTTGCCTAAAATAAAATTTGAATATCGATATGAAAAAAGAAAAGAAAATTTCCAACTTCATTAATAGTTATTTCAAGTAAACGAGTAATATCATGATTTTTTAATGTTTCTCGTGCTTTTTGTTCATTAAGACCAATTGTTTGAAATAAAGCAATACGTGTTTCGTTGTCCATAGACACCGCCATGTTTCGTTTGTAAATATGAATTACTGATTCTTTTTTCGCTCACTTTTTAAAATGATTCATATAAATATTATTTTCTATACTATGCAATAGATGATGCAATCTTTCTTCCGTCTGATGACATCAGTAAAAATATAGTAACAGGAAGAAAAGAATGAGTATTGGGCATATGCGCAAAAGTTTTCCATAAACAAGGTTTGAGTCATATTGTTTAGCGAATTGGAGCTTAATCGTTATATGTAAAATTCTCGTTACGACATCTGTCGATGGTATAAGAAGTTTTTTAATGCGGCGCGAAATACAATATTTATGTAGTTCTTTTCGAATATTTTAACCGTTCTTCTTTTTTTTGATAAGAAGTCAATGTGTCATTCTTTTTCTCCTTATCGAAAGGCAAAAAGTTTTTAAAATCGTTATTATAAGTACTATAGTTTGATATGCGCTTTTAAAAAGTTTAACTTAGTTTTAATAAATTGGTTTAGTCAAATATTTTCGATATAAGAAAAAAAAATCCAAATAGCATATGAATAAACAATCTAAGACAAAAAAAAGAGAAACATACAAATGTTTTACGAAAGATAATATGTATCACAAATATATGAACAAAAGAAAAATAATCAGCTATATTTTCGTTTATTATCATATGATTTTGTTGAATGTCGTCGATGATTATATAAAAATCGATTTAATTTATCAAATTCTATTTGTTCATCATTTATTAAACGATTTATTTCATGTTCAATATATGTTCGATCTTTAGTAAATTTTTTCATATATTCATCTTTAATTTGTTCAAGTTCATTTTGATATTGTTCAAAAAAATTTAATATAGTTTTTGGGATATTTTTAATTGATCTTGTATCTGTTTCAATAACTATTGGTTCATATGTAGAATCTGTATTAATATTCGTTGTTGTAATACTTGGTTTCGAGGATAAACGTTCAGGTGGTTGATTGACTGGAGAACAATAACTAATAATAGTTCGTGGTGGTGATGCCCAGCCACAGTCATTAATACTATTTCTATAAAAAAAGAATCCATGAAAAACAGATTTTTATGGTATATTTCAACAAGAGAGGCAACATTGATTTCTCAGAACTTTTTTAATGTTTTTCTTTTTCATAAACCAAATAATATTCATAAAATATTACATTTAATAAAGAATATTTTTACAGTTTACAGCTGTGATAGCTTTCTTAAGAGACTCTTTTCTCCTTCGTTTTTTTATGAGCCAAATCGAATTGAAATCAATAGGAGTTGAGTCCTCCACCAAAGAACTAAGTCCTGCTATCAAAAAATTGATCTCCGTGATTTTGTGGGATGAGTCTCATGCTTAGCGAAGCCTACACGACTAAGGCTTTAAACCTTCACCATCGGCAAAATTCTGGTTATGCCGCAAATTTTCTTTGCTTCTTTTATACAGTATATTTTTCTTTTTCTGTTCATTCTCTTTGTTAGATAGTTTTCCTCTTCTATTCTTCTTTTTCTCTCTCTTGTTTATGTCTATACTAAAATCTCATATGTATTGATTTGCTTCAATAAAGATAGAATCAAATATTACTAAGTTGTAGAAAAAATGGTGATCAAAAGTACCGGTTTTCAACGAACAATTCTATCGATATCATATGATCATCAAAAAGTGGTCGCTTTCTTTTATCGGCTGGGATGTATTTCACTCTAGAATGAGTTTCATTCTACAAAGAATTTATTCAATTAGAGGACTCCATCTTAGAGTTTATCCGTTTATACTTTGTTTTAAGTTTGCTTTTGTATTATTATATGATTCTTCAAAAAAAACTTTTATTAGATAAATCTATTATAAAGCAGATCATAAGAAGATAAAATTTCATAATTCAATTTGAAATGATTTTGATCTTAATTATCATAGAACAATGTTTCACAAAAGATAACGAAACCTACTCTAGTAAAGGAACAGGTATTGGTTCCGTTACAATTGGTGGAGGTGGTGGAGGTGGTGGAAAATAATATAGTGAAGTTAATTGTTCTTGTTGATTATTATTCATTTGTTGAACAAATGGTGGCATTGGCACAAATGATTCATTTTGTTTTCTAAAATCTATCGATCGAGTAGGTATTTTTGAACTCGTCACTTCGAATAAGTCATGTATTGTATCATTATTATGTTTTTCCATATTATCAATTGTAGAAGATAAAGTTGATATATGATGATTAGATACTTTACTCAATGAAAGATTCGCTCTATGTAAATGTAAAACGGGCACCGTAAGAATTTTTTGAACAGATTTTTCATTGTTAAAGTCTATAATAGCACATTTTTCATCAGTTGAAAGAATATGACAAGCAACAGTTGGTTCACGTTTATCAAAATAATCACTAGAATAATCATGAAAATAATTATTTCTATATTATTCTTTTTTCTTTCTTACATCAATATAGTTTCAGTGATTTTATTAGTTATGCCTTTGTCGACACTAGTAAAATAATGGGGATTAAATTTCGAATTAAATTTACATGCGTCCACACTTAATAGTTAATGCACCAATAAAAAGTCAGATGGTGCTACTCTCACGTAGTCGAAATGCATAAATATAACTTACTTCTGCAGAACAAAATATCGCGTTTTGTTGCGAAGCTGTTGAAGAGGAGTTACTAACGAGCTATGTTTTCAATAATGAAGTCGTTATTGGAATATGTAGATGTTATCGTTCAGTTTATCACATTTTTTTAAAATATTTGATTTAAAACTGATGACCTATTCGTCATTAATTACATTAATAATAGAAAAAAAATGATATAATGGGAAGATTATAAAAAAAGAAAAACATTGAATAAAAAAAATTATTAAAAATAAGTGTCAAAAAGAGGATTTTTCTAAAAGTCTAGAACAAATTTATTTTTTAAAGATTTTATATATCGATAAGAAAGCATTTATTTGGTCTAAAATTTCGAATTAAAATAAATTTATCAATCTAGGCTACCAAATGGACATAGTCATATGTGAATTAGAAATTTGTTTGTATTATTTTCATATTTGAAAAAACATTTTATTTTTTTTCTCATTTTATATTCCTCTTTCAATATTATTTTCTGGAAGTTTTGTTTCCTTTTTTTTTATTGATGACAAAGTGATAAAGACGAATCGAATGCCTCGAGTATGGTGGCACAGTCAAAAGTTGTACAATAACTTGGACTGTGATTCCATATGGAAACATTAACTACTCATGCATTTAATAAGACACAATGTAAAATTTATCAGAGAGTATCTTTGTTTTTTAGGTTATATAATTCAAAGCAAAAAATGAGTGTCTCTATATATCATAATTCTCTTTATAAACAGACAATGGTGGTGTCGTAAACTTGCTGACCTACATTCTTGGTAGAATACATGTTGATAAATTTTCAGATCTTTGTCACTTGTGATGACTGAAATCTGTTAGAGGAAAGACTTCTGTCTACTACTACATATATATGAATAATACTGTTGTCTTTTGTATCATTTATTCTTCAAAAATGATTCTATTTATTAATTCTTATTTGATCAAATTAATCGAAAACTAATCGACATAGCCAATTCTAAATCATGATAATTTAGTATAGTTTTGTTTTCCTCACATTTCTCTGTCGAATGGTGAAAACCGTAGGTCTCTAGCTACTCTCATTTTCGAGATATTCCCAAAATTATCAAGGTGCATTATATTTTGACGTCGATAATAGTAAAATACGATTTAATAAATACAACATGACATCAACAATTTTCATATGGAATAATCATAGACGTATTGGATTTGATATTTGTTATATTTGGTTATCGAAACATTAAAACTGATTCCTGAATTTGATCAAAAATAAATAGTATATTTCTTTCTTATTTAAAGTACAATAGATTATGATGAAACGATCATTACTCTAAAGATAAATCGGTAGAAATGAGAATAAATTATATATTTTATTTCGAATAAATTTATTTGTTTATTTAAAAGATTCTTATATATATAATAGAATGTTACATTAAAAGAAAAAGATTCAATATAGAATAAAGATCTAGTTTTTATTTTATGAAATTCGTGTTATTTAACAACAGCATCATCTAATATTTATTTCTAATATAAATAAGAAGCAACAGATTGAAATTTATCGATTGATCCAGAATTCTATTTTCATATCCTAGGTATTCTTTTAGAATATTTTTTTTCAATAAAAATCTATTGAAATTCGATAATTTTTTTGGAAAAGAAATGTTTTCTTCATCGAAGTACAACAAAATCACAATGATTTTCCGAATGTTTTCTCGTATAAATTTATATCATATCAATAAGATTCATCATTCTTTTGTAATAATTCTTAAGAGAAATACGTTACAAAATATTTATATTGTCAGATATTATTGATTCGAACATATTCTCAATGACATAATGTAACGTTTCATATAAAAAAAAATTGAATTTAAATAAATCCTATTAAATTGTTTTAAAATCATTAGAAGATATGAAGAAAAACGAATCAACTTATGTAATACAAAAGATTTTAATACTTATGATTACGAATTGAAAAATTTATTTCAAATATTCAATGAAATTTGTTTGTTTTTAATTATAAATTATTCATTAAAATGTTTGAGAAAACTCAATACAGGAAATTCTTCCTAATACCTATATCAGTAGAAAGTCTAATGCTTGCATGTTGTTGAGAACATAAGTGATAGGAATTTCATTTTTATTTGCTATGATTAAATTCTGATCGTTGCGCTTCTCCTGTTTCTTCTTAAAGACAATACTCAAAGTTGAAGATAAGAACTATTCCAACAGAAAAAAAAACATTTTTTTTATAATCTTCACAAGAAATACTACACCTTTTGAATCTATCTAGTGCTTTTATCTTATTGTTTGGAGCTATATTGTAAGCATAGTTAAAAGACGCGCATTGTCTGTTTTTGATTTATTTATTCTTTATAAAAACTTTGATTGGCCATAATTATACTTGATCCTTTATGATTGATATTACCTTATTCATCATCTTCCTATTCTCTACATTCATGTTGAAGATTACTTTAAAGAGAGGAGATATACTGATTTGCGTAAATGTCTAAATCAACCCAACAATATTTACTATAATTTGAAATCAATTTTTATGAATATCTTGTAGTGTCATTTTGCTTCGTGTTCAATATTCAGTATTCGTGAAACCATTTATTTCAATCCTTCATAGCAACACACACAGATTTTTTCGAAAAGTCAATAGTATCGATTGCTGGAGAGTTATGTCACAATATTCTGTAGTGCCAGTCTGAAAGAATCTGTGAATATAGTTTGTGCTAATGGTGCAAACGAAAGAATATAAAGATGATGCTGATACCTAGACAGTGATTGACGTATCTTGGCGGATTTAAGTTTGATAACTTCATCTTCGTTGATTTACGTTACGGTACGATTAAAATTATTACGATAGTACTGAATTTTTTGAAAGTTTCAAACGAACGGATAGCAATTTTGACGGTATGTGTGTATTGATATTGTATACAGTATCTTATTACCATTTTTACTGTATTCAAGTAAACATATCCTATAATCTGAATTGGATGTTGACATTTCTGCGTAGTATGCTCCAGAGGCCAGCATATCATACAATATATGCTGATATAATTTAGACATAATTTAGACAATAAATCATTATATATGTTTCTAGATATAAAACCATGAATTTAGAGTTGTTGGTTGAACGTAGAAATGACTGCTCGACAGCTCGAAAATTATTAGCTGTACTTATCGATTATTGTTCTTCTTTAATTACATATTCTACTGTGAACTTGCATGAGACAACGAAACGAACGTCTAGTGAGAATCATTCTTTGACGAATTTTGGTATGGTCATAATGATTTTACTGCCTTGGATCTATGATAGTTATATCTTGTAATCACACATTACTTGATAGTCTGGCTATATCATTCATATTCGTTTTAAGTTAATTTCCTATGTAGCGAACTACTGAGAAACCACTGCTAAATTGTAACTATTGTTAATTAAAGTGATCGTATAAATCTTTTGACGTTATTACGGCTGATAGTCACATGTGGCGCACTGCTATGGAAGTCGATGAAGAAGCAAGGCAGATTATTATTACTGCTCGATGAAGATGCTTGCGAGACAAATTGTATTTATCTTTCTTTTCGTTTATTCCCGATTTGCTATCGTCGCTTTATGCACATTTGATTGTGATAGCAGTTGGGTTTTATAGTGAATCGAATTTAATTTGTGATTCATCATTTCTTTTTTTTTGTATGAGTCGATTTTTAATTGTTCTTATTCCGGTTATTGTGGCGTGCTTGAATAATCCGTTAATATGTTCGACTGTAGCATATGGTATGGTGTGTTATGTTGTGTATTATTCTCTTATGTTATAATTTATTTGTGTTGCATTTGTTAAAGATTTTTTTTGTTGTAAAACTGTACATAAGTGCCGGTATATCGCTTATTTCTGAATTGTTTGCATCGTGTCTCTTTTAATGAATGGACTGAATCGGTATTAAGGTTACATTGCGATAAGAACCAAAATGAAATGGTTCGTATCTTTGAATGACGCTTCTTGAAAGATGACCATTTATTGAAATTGTGCAAAGTTTACCTTTGATTGTCTTGAATATCATCAATGATTTATCATTATTTATGAAATATTCGCGTTTCTTGCTCATTGTTAGTTATTCGAGATATTTTATTAAGAACAATAGGTTACATCTTCAAATAAAAAGTAGAGAAATGGAAGATTCTTTTGAAAAGAAATGTATGTATACCCAGGGCAAGTATTATATAATCCAGAAGGGAGGAATCATATAAGTGATCATGTTCACACACTAAAATTGAATGTGTCGCATTATGTGTCGGATGTGTCGCAACGAGCACCTCGTGTCGTGTTTCTTGCGTTCTCCGCTGGATATATATATTGAAGAACGCAAGAAATACGACACGAGGTGCTCGTAGCGACACATCCGACACATTTTATTTTAGAGTGCAATATGAACATGTACGCATCATTTCCAATTGAAGATAAATCTATCTTACAAGATTCATCAAAGTCATATGTTAAAAAATAAGATTGTGATTACTATTCAATTTTAGTCTTTTTTAAATATTAAAACGTAGGATATCCTAGATTAGGGTTCGAGTATTTTCCAAAAATATTCGTCCATACGTTAGACCAAGTTAGACCAACATTAGACCAAGATAGAACTCGACGAGCTCTATCGAATGCCCTATTTACTTTCTCAAAAAGACCCTTTCTTCAGGTAAAAAAACGCAAATTACTAGTAAAAAATAGGTAAAAAGTCAAAATAATTCAGTAAAACCTGTAGGGATTCGCTCATAGGTTAGACCAAACGCTGAAACTTTGGGAATTGGTAGAATTCGACGAGCTCTATCGAATGCATGCCTTGGTTGCTATATTTGAATAAGTTATAGTGCAGTAAATGACTAATTAATATTTTTTTACTAATGAGTTGAATAAGTTATGTTTCGTATGCACTTAAATTTTAGACCAACTTAGACCGGTATTAGATCAAGATGGAACTCGAGGAACTCTCTCGTATGAATATCTGGGATGCTATATTCCGCTGAATTATTGTAGTAAAAGTGCCCTACTAGTAATGTTCTTATCATAGGAAAATTACAAGATCTATTTTTTACACTTAGAGGTTAGATCAACATTAGATCAATATAGAATTCGAGGAACTCTATCGATTATATATTTTTTGTTCTGAACAACAACTATGCTATGCTGAAAATTAGCTACAACTTGTATATTAATAATATAATGTGCACCATCTATGAAAACAACAATTTTTGAGAAATTTCTTTATGTTCAGATAGATTTTTTGCTTTATCATTGTTTATTTCTAGTAGATGTTCACTTTAACCGGATCATCGTTCGGTAACGATTTCAACTGCATAAGTGGATATAAATTTATTCAATAATCAAGATGAATGATATCACACAATTGTTCCGCTTGTCTTTCTTGATTAATTTAATCACAATGGCTTCACTCGTCTCTATTCAAGGAATTTCGGAAAGTGAGATGATTATTGATGTTGTTAAAGGTTATGGACTTCAACTAACAGGTGCTTATTCACCCAACATTGTACATGAAATTATTCATACATTTGTACCTATGAACAGTTTATGTCTCACATCTCCGAATACAGATGTTTGTTTGTATACCTCATTACCAGTAAAAACAAACGTGATTGAACTTGCGACAATGACAACGTCTAATCAGGTAATGCTTGCGGCGTCTTCTTATGATACCGAAAGTGTATCAAAGCTGATTAATAATGATATGAGACAAGTTCTTATGCAGTATCATCCAAATGAAGTTATGAAAGAAGTATAATCGACAATTCGTTTTGTTGATAAACAATTTTTTTACAAGAAAAGTGAAGCAAACAAATTAACAACACCTACTATTAATAAAATTGATCATCATGCAAACATTACCCATTTTTATCCAACAATATTAGAAAGAATTAGAAATCAAATAGCTAGTAATAAAATTGGTTTTGATTATCTATCTCGAACAGATTTAAAATTTTTTTTATCGACAATATCTTCGATGTTCGATCATACACGTACAACTCAAAATATTAAAGATTCATCAATCAATTTTCTTCAATCAGTTGTCGGTCAATCTGTATTTGCCCTGCGTCACTGCTCAATAAATTCTCAGAATTTATTACATACTTAACCATGCTTAGCTAATTCAACATTATTTTAAAGAATTCCAGCTGATACAAAAGTAAAATTCTTAATTTATCGTTTAATTCCACTACCAATTGTTTTCAATAATGATGAATATATTTATTTGAATCTTCCAAAAATAATTGGAACTAATGCAATTGATCAAACATTGATTACATGGAATAATGAAACTGATATTAAACCATGTATATTCTCATCTATCGTCCAATGTAAACACATTCCTATCTCCATGTCATTATCTAAGTCATTTTGTGTATCTCAATTATTTAATGATAACCAATCAGCCACAGATGCATGTAAAGTTAGCCAACCGCAACATATCGATCAAGATGTCATTAACATTGACAATGGCATTTGGTTGTTTTTTAACATCTGTCAAACTGAGTATTGTCAGGTTACCTCAAAAGAATTAAGTGAAACATTATCAATATCAGAATCAGCAATCGTACGTATGCCATGCGAAAAAACAATAATGTGTGCTGATATTCAATTATCTACGTCGTCATTTACACAACATCTAATTATTGTTAAATCAAATATTGCATCGAAGTTTAGACATTTATCAAGCTTCATCATACTATTAAGGAATATGAGTGAAACACTGATATCATCTTATCAACAACAATCCCAACACTCTATAAAGGAACTGTCAACAGTTTTTGCATCGAAATAATTATTAGCAATTCATGATATGTTATTATATGTTCTAGCTGTATTATTAACCATTGTTATCGCTATAATTTCATATATAGGCACATGCGTCATCTACAAAGTACGCCAACCGATACGTAAATTCAAAACTGTTATAGACGATAATCTTACTCTAGAAATATATCTGCATTTTATTGTACTTAGTCGTTTTCTTTCTACTCTTTGTTACTATTCAAAATGAATATTTTATTTTTTAACGTTTTCACTCAATAAATGAATTTTTTCAAGATACAATATCTAATTTTTATTTATTTATAAAAGATATTCTCAAAGATCGCTTCCTCGGATGCATCAATCAAGCTATCCATTCGATAATGCACATCGCGTTCCCTCTTGATCTGATGCTGGTCTAAAATTTAAGTGCATACGAAAGATAATCATTCTCTATAAAATACAGCGCGGTTGTCTCACTGTCCGCTAGGATCAAAGGTTAAAGCTCAAAAGAAAACATTCACTCGACCGGGATCCAAGGTCAAAAGAACATTCACTGGGTATTTGTAAAACACGAGATGACCCACAATGACCCCCAAATCGAGAACCGATTTGATAGATAGATAGAGCTCGGCGAGCTGATCCCACAATGATCCACAATGAGCCAAAAGAGTGACATATAAAAACAATCTCTCATGAACATTGATTTTTTCAACATGCAATGACCCACAATGACCCACAATGACCCACAATGACCCACAATGAC